>WUAW01014063.1:4136-16352 GCA_017165845.1 Thaumetopoea pityocampa | reverse complement strand
ACAGTTGGCGTAGACCCCTTGCAGGTCACCGCCGACCCCTGGGGTTCGATATAGACCACTTTGGCTATCAAAGTTCTAAATCATGAGGCCTCCTCTTTAATAAAAGATACTCGTACCTACCTAACATCGTATTTTACACTACCGGAAACTATACCCAATTTGAAAAGAGCAATTTCGTCCTTTTTTTTCAGANTGGTCTAAATCATGAGGCCTCCTCTTTAATAAAAGATACTCGTACCTACTTAACATCGTATTTTACACTACCGGAAACTATACCCAATTTGAAAAGAGCAATTTCGTCCTTTTTTTTCAGAGAACAGTTAACGAAAATTAACATATACCTAAACACACTATCTGTGCAGTTGTCTACAACTGCGTGTCACGTACAAAAAGCAATTAGGGCGTCGAGGCAAGTGCGGCGGGGGCGGAGCGCCACGAGGTGACTGTTAGTGCCGCGAATGTCAATTAAGGAAAGTTTGCAATATGACGTGAAACGTGCGCGTCGCGTCGCCAACCAGCCGATAATGAAAACTTGGCGACTACACACAGAATATCCTTCCTATATAGTGTTTATCACTGCACTCCGGAATGTCACTGTGACAAATTTTCTTTAAGTTTTCATTTTAAAGGGAAGGCAAAGAGATCTAAAACGATACAGCCCTGTTTAATGTAGTTTTTTTACTACATTTAAGCTAGTACTTGACTACTACCCCACCTGATGGTAAGGGGCGATGTAATAAAAACGTATTAACTTAATGAAAACCTGTTCGCTCTTGTCTTAAAGACATCTACATTATAATCGGAGAGAAACACTGACGCAGGAGGACTATATTGCAGTCTTCGGCTGCACGTATTATATAATTTTCACAAGTTAATAAAATGCTGATGTATCTCATTTTATTAATTCTTAGAAGTTTTGATATCAACCTAATGATTACCACATTGACTAGACAAAAGTCCCCGAAGATTATTGTCTTGAGAAAATAGTCCCGGTTTTAATAATACTGTTCACGATTATTACCTGTGTTCATCACTCGGCCGTCAAAACAACAATTTTTTTTTTATTTTTTTTTTATATAAATTTCAATGTCAAAGGTTGCTACTCTAAAACGTTGAGTCCATATGCCCCCTGTGCTCGTAACTGCGAGGACGCACCGTTAACATATAAACTAGAAAACAGCATCGCTTAGACGACTATTATATTATTTGACTAAACCTCTATCACTAGTTAAATTATTTATTATATATAGAACTTAAGAGTCTATCCTCCGAACTCCATAAAATTCGGTGCTAGTAGAATCGATCTATCACAAAGCTACTGATCTATCTTTAGAAGATGGCAAATTATAATACTGAAGATCTAATTATTCGTGAAACAAGAAAACCAAGTTAGTTATTGCATGTGATAAATTTGAATTCCGAGGAAGCAAGGGACTCGATACTTGATGCGAGAGCATAGCAAGTGACTAACTTAGAATACTGAGCGCAGTGAGCGACTGGAAGGCACGATAACACATTACTAAGTTCTCGTGTGAAACGTGCATGTTTTCACCCCACCAGCAAGAAGATGCAATATGTAACAAACAACAGTTTCAAAATATTCAATAGTTTTGATTGATAACGCAAAAAACTTCGCAACAGTAATACAGCTGCTGAGCACAAGATACTCTAGCACTGTAGCGGTAACATTGCTATCATCACGATCATCCCCAGTCCATATTCGTCCCCATTTCAGGAGCACAGACTTCCCCTTATTCGAAGAGGGATTAGGCCGTAGTCTACCACGTTGGCCTAGTGCCGGATCGGTAGACTACACACACCCATGCGGGCAACCTGCATGTCATTTTCCGTGGAGTACATCGATGTTTACAATGAATTAGAAATAACTCATTGGTACGAGATTGAAATCGAAACCGCGACCTCTCAATCACGCATCGTGTCTGTAACTACTACAGCACCTATGTACTTGTGAAGTCATATTGACGTAAAATATACTGACGGGACGCAATAAATGGATAGTGGATGAAATTAATAAGGCTATAAGGACAATGCAAACAAGTACCTTGATATCTTGTATTTTTTTAGTGACAGTTTCCAAAGCATTGACACTCGTGGAAACGTTCTACGAAGACAAACTATGCTGAACTTAAACGTTAAATCATTCATATTTACGGATATCTGTCGGATCCAGGGCGAGAAACTGGAGCTTGACATAAATGAAATACAATCAATCACCCACTGTATCGACGATCCGTGTTTGTTCGCGTCGGGGGCGCTTTGGAACGCGGGCGTCTCACGGATGCGGCCGAGCTCGGGCAAACCGCCAAAATAACAAACAACCAACGCCAAGATTCAATTTGCAATGCACTCCTGCAGTCCTGGTAGCCGAGCAGATTAAAACTTGTCAAAGTGCAGAATCCAAATTGAACACATGAGCTTAGTTTAGGATGTGAATTCCATTCGCTTCGATTGTACACATGCCGATTTATTTTTAGGTTTGCCTGTGTGTTAGGAATTTCAATCTTAAAACTTCAATTTATGTTGAAAATGAATTAAAATCATGTGAATGTGGATGAGGCGAGAGAGGTGTGTCAAGATCGTGGTGAATTGTCTCTGCTTGCTTCTATGAGATACCGGCGTGAGTGTATGTATGTAAAAGTTCATTGCAAACAAGCAATGCGTCCTAGGCTACTGCGGTGATATCGCTGCATTGTAGCAATATACTCGTATATTTCGCAATATAGGTAGATCATATTTAATACTCACAAACATCATACTTCTGTGGAAGCGCTGCAGCGGACTTCCGGTACAAGATAACATTTTTGTTCATGGATATATACTATAGTATACAACACACACACACACACACACCGTCCTTGGGCTACATGTACGTGTATTCAAAAATATGAAACAATCCGTTCCGCTGGTTTGTTGTAATTGATTAAAAACATTAAAACATCTACTTTGAGACAATATTAGTAATATTATTTATTACAAGCGTAAGCGAAGTGTTTTCGTGTTATTAAAATGCCGATTGGAAAATAAATAAAGCGATCCTGAAGTGGAATGAGGGTAATGTTAAAATTTAATTAAACTGCGCAAGTAAACATACCGACTACCAAAATATTTGATATTAGCGGACTGGAGTGTATTAGTACTGCTCGTTACAAAGTTATACATTCGGCAAGGAAGAGTAAATATTATTAATATCCACGGAATGGCGCCAAAATTATCTCCGCGACGAGAACGAAATGAGCTCAATCTCCAAAGAAACGAAGTTCATTTTAGATTGGTTATTACAGAAATAAGCCGCATTTAATTTTGAAGAAGACGCTTTAATTTCAAAACTCTCGCCATAATGTAATCCGATTTTAATTGCTAAGATACGCCTGCGGTCCCTCGGCTTGTATATCATAATATAAAACAACTTCACCCTTAGTCAGATATTACTAAATCAATTGCGCCATGTCTAAACATAAGAAACTCTATTGTCATTAACTTAATACTGCAGATGCGCAAGTTTAGGCGTTTCCTAAAGCATTTAGAATAATGCGTTCCGACTGATGCCGATTGAGGCTATATACTTCATTCCATATCATTCATCATAATCATTAGTCAGTGAAAGTTTACTACTGGAGATGTATCTCGTCCTTAAAACAGGAGGGATTTGTTATAACCTCTATGTGTGGCGGCCATCTTGGAGATCGCCGTAGAATCAGATTGAATAAGAGGATATCGCTGCTGCCCATTAACCTGGTACCTCTTTTAACTGGTTCTCAAAGTATGCAGGGGAAGAAAAGGAATGAGGCTATTATTACTTGGGCGCCATTTTTTATATAAAAGGGTCAAACGGGCAAGTGGGTCACTTGATGGTAAGCGATCACCGCTGCCCACAGTAATGATGATGGTAAGTGATAATCGCAGGTGCGTTGCCGGCCTTTAAGGAAATTGTAAGCGCGTTTCTTGAAGGTCACAGATCGCCAGCTATCCAACTGATGACAGTGAAATGTTAAATTTTGGCAACATGTGCGGTGATGGAATTCAGCGGCTGGAATTAGCCCAAACAATTCCTCGGAACACTCCGCGTGATAGATACGAATTGGTGTTTGCTATCCATTAAAAAGACAGAATAAGTTTACAAATGGTCACTTTTATACTCGATGTTGATTTCCCTATATCATTACTTATCATACTCTTATCAAATTTATTTAATGCAAAACGCTTCCGCCACATTGCAATTATATATATCTACACACACATCATTTGTACTTTATCAAGATTGAAATAGTCTTTCTGCGTCAGTATTTAAATCCGATTATAATATGTCTTTAGGTCCAGAGTGAATAATTTTTTACTAAGCTAGTACGTTTTACCACCCTAGGTTACGTCGCCACTTACCATCAGGTGGAAGTGTAGACAAGTGCTTAAAGATCATAAGAAAAATATTACATGTGATAAAAATTATAATGTGGCCATATTTTCTGGAGTAACAATAGACCTTTTTTAAGTGGGAAAGACCTGCGTATGATCCCCGCCACGGGTGAAACGTGCGGGTGTTTAATACGGCTTAAGTTCGACAATGGCAAAGCACTCATATTTAAGGAAGAGGCTTATATGTCCAGCGGTGAACTTCCACGAGCTGATCGAAGGTCGAGAGTTACTCCTTCTTCAACTCTACTGTGGCAACAAGATCAATGTCCGCGACAATCTATGCAGTTTCACTCACAATCATAATTATTTAGAATGCATTGAACAAAGTTATATCAAATCATGTTTTTTTTTCTATATATGAGAGGAGGCAAGCGGTTCACCTGGTGGTAAGTGATCACCACTGCCCGTAGACACCCGCAACAAGACAGGGATCGCGGGTGCGTTGTCGGCCTTTAAGAAAAGTGGAAGCTCGTTTCTTAAAGGTCCCCAAGTCGTAACCGCTTGGAAAAACCGTTATTAAATTATAAACAATATTAAATTTAAATCAAGTTATTGAAACATAATCGTTAAAAAATTCCCATTTTGTGAAATTAAGCGGCAATAATATACTATAATAGTACAAGGTTACAACTGGCACGGTTCGCGGGGGAAATTGTGGCGCGCAGCCAAAGCACCCGAGCACTGGCTGGAAACACTCGATTGTAACAAACGAATCATAAATTTCGTTTCGAGACCTTCAACAACGCCTCTCTGACGCAACGCTCCGTGGGTGGAAATGGAAAAAAGTGTTATTACACAAGGGCGCGCTGAGGGCCTACTGTCCTGTGAGACGGCATCGAAGCACGGCTGTGTACGACTCTATCGAATGCCATTCATATGATCATCATCATCAGGCTGCGGAGGTCCACTGCTGAATATGGGTCACCTCCTTAAAAAGAAAGGAGTTGCCATCACCTTCACGATTAGCGCACGTCTCGCAGACCGCAGTAGATTTTGCTTGAATAACAAGATAATGCCGCTACCCGTTATCCCTGTACACCCCTTAGCTGGATCTCACATCATCCACGGGTAGAGACGGAGTGACTGTGTTATTATGCCGGCCATTTTTGTAGTCAATTATATTTTATAGTCTTATTAAATAGTAGCAATGCCTCTCGGCTCCGCCCACCTCTGTTTGTACACAAATATGACTACAAAAACTAGGTTATATATAAAAAACTATAAAACGTTTCGTTAGTTATCAAATCGTCCCGAAACCCCCTTGTTTGAGCATTTTCATATGGTTTATTATTTATGGTTTTCGTGGGGCTGTGAGAACCGGCTAAGAGATGCACCGGGGTAATGGGCAGCAACGTTATCTTGTTATTCAAACAAAATCTGCTGCAATTTTCAAAACGCCTGCCCAGCGTGGAAATTATGGTAAATCCCCCCTTTCTAAAGAGCGGGTTCGTGTCCAGCAGTGGACCTTAAAAATCTGATGATAATGATGATGATTATTTTCGTATTTGACTCTGCATGCCGAGTAGAAAAAAAATCCAGCTATATTACTGGAATTAGATCCTTCGAGACTATGAGTTTTCGTCAGCAATTAATCAGAGAACTAGCTGAAAACCACAAATTAACCGGTAATATTTTTGTAATGAAAACGATTTTGCGTAGCGTAGGGGGTAGGCGGTGATAACGTTAAGGCTTTACAACTGGTTTATTATTAGTTTATTGAAATAACAGAAAATATTTATTTGCAACGATTCACAGTGTTACTGCGTGCGTAAAAGAAAAAAAAATTAAAAGAGAAAAAAAATTATTAATAAAAAGAGGGTAATCACATTGTATTGTCACTGAGACCTACTCTACGCGCCTGTGACGCGTACCGGTCGGTTTTAAACACCGCCCTCGGTTTCCGAACAGACGATAATGGTTCATGTCCGGCTTCAGTATCATATCTACCTCCGTGCGAAAAGAACGCACTTCAGCTTTCATTATACATTAGTGTGGATGCGGGTAGGCATGAAACACTATTTGCAAACAAACCGATGGATTAACCCCGTCATATGTAGGCTGCTTGACAGCAATATCTCCGACTTCACACCCTCAATAAACGGTAATAATGCCGCGAACAAACGATAACCTAAACTCATCTAAAGTAGAAAGCACTGATAAATTGACCTCAGAAATATGAACAGTTAGCATCTTTTCAGATATATCTGAAATCTTTTATATCTATTTTAATGGTTCATTTTGTGGATTTCAAAATCGGATTGAATATTAATTTCAACCGATAAAATCAACTTGTAATATGATAATACATATTCAGTTCAAATACCCTATCTTAGCTATCGTCGGCAAATTAATCAACTCGAGAGCCCCACTTCGACGGTCGAGAGCAACTTGTGACGACACAGAAAAAGACCCGCACTCCGGCGCTGTCGGTAAACACTCTCCACGTACAGCGGCGCAGTTTTCAATTTCCTTCACAAATAATATGTTTCAGAGCGAGCTATTTCTATAATTCTGTGGACAATATGTAACGAAATTATTTCAACACATTAGAACAACAATGGTCGCGTGCAGTGCGGTTTCAGAGGAATTTCCTTCCGCGAACGCTCCGATTGTAAAATGTACTCCCTGCTGAGGTTTTCCCGAAGGACTACAGTAAAGGGTTCTTCAAGAGTGGAATGAGTAAATTTCTAAGGTTACTTAAATTTCGTTTAACTTTAGATGAATATGATTATGTCGTTAAATATGTAAAAGGTATTAAAGGTAATGTAGCTGCTGATGCGTTATCTCGCATTACTTTAACATCTGACGAATTAAATATAAACCAGGATATTTTAAATGTTATGATTCGGTGAATAGCAAAAAATCAAGATTACAATTTAAACGACAAATATTTTCTAAATACATTGTCTTTATGTAAATGATCGGTTGGATCAACCGAAAGTCTTTGATATTCTTGGAAAACCAAATAATTGCACTGAATGACAGTGATAATGACACTGAATAATTGAACTGACACATAAGATGATGCCCTCATCCAGTTCTTATTATGATCTCGAAACCGGGAAATCTTCTTGTTTAGATATTCTGGCTTGTCGGACAGTACCATGCCAAATACTAGTGTGGCTAGGTGCAGTTTCCTTCTAGATTTTTCCATTAAAGGACGACTGGTAGAAAATGCTTCATGCGTTAAGTCCGCCGATATGCCGTTAATGGTATCCTGCATTATTTTAATCCCTTAGCAATGCAGCAACATTATGAATAAAAAAATCTACTAAAAACACCATATTTATTTTAAACTCCGTCTAATACATTAAGATAAATAAGTCAACAATAGATCAATTTTTTAACTTTTTTTTCTACAAAGTAAAACAAAGAACATACCTTGATTGGTACCCGAAACGTAATATTACGTTTGATCGCTCTGACCCGGTGAGTAATATCGGAATTTACTTCGGAAGTGATAAATTTGAAGTGCCCGTCATACTATGGTCGCAGTAATACGGGGAAGTCGTTAAGGGTTAAATATTTTGCAGCAGTGTATCGGAGTCCTACCAAAAAAAAAACGATTGAACCGCGTATGTAGTGAATCGGTGTGGCCACGCGAGTACACGAGTCGTTTTATTTTGGACGCAATCAAACCGGGGCGTAGTTTGTCGGTCGCGCTTTATTTTCGCCGGCGCACTGCCCGACATGTGTAACTTTTTATCGAATGTAGGTAGTCACACAACTCGGTGCGAGGACGCGAGTCGCTACGGATTTAATATTCCGTGTAACTTTTCGGTGTAGCATTTTGGGGGAAGTGAATAAATAGTTCAGCATGACTTTCGTTGAGTGTTCACGATAAATTTAGTTTAAAATCAGTATGAAAAATTGTACAACCGGTCCATCGATAATTTTTGCAATATATACAAATTTATTTCGTTAATTATTGTTTGTTAATAAATATATATACATACATACATTCACTCCGGTATCCCATAAGAATAGGCAGAGGCCTCGTATCGCCACATACTACGATCCTGACACACCTTTCTTGTCTCATCCACATCCATACATCTTTTCATACACTTTTTTCGATTAAGTATGCTACCGCACTTGACCTTTTTGAAATAATATGTTGAAAATATTCATATTTTGTAATAATAATAAGAAAATAAATCCCAATTTTTAATAGTGAAATAATAAGTAAAAAAATCTTAGTGTTTGTTACAGAATTGCAAGTACCGGATTTGTACGAGTATGTATGTCGTGTGATATAACACAAAATTATTACAATCACGCGTGCAATGAACGAATAATAATAATAACCATACGGACTGCAGAGATGCAGGTTTTGTAAGCCCAGCTCTGTATCAGGACCACGTGGTAGTTACTATTTATTACCATCATCATCATTAGCCGTGGGAGTCCACTGCTGGACAAGGGCCTTCTCCTAAACCTCGTAGGTACGATGCGCCACTATAGTGGCTTTTGCGGATTTTATGTTTCTGAACGACGCGCCACTATATTGGAGTTCATGTTTCTGAACGACGCTTGATGTTTCTGAACGGCGATGATTCTGAATTTTCGTTGAACCGTACAGAGAAACAGCCCCCGTACAACAATTCAGCCGTGCCTAAGAAGTTAAAAAAGAAGAGATTTTCCATAATCTCCACGCTTGACAGGCGTCTTGAAGATGGCAGTAGAATTTAATTGATTAACAGGATAACGGTGCTACTCATTCTCCTGGTATATACCTTAAATGGTTCTCAGAGCACCCACGGATAGATATGGACTGACATTATTATGCAGGTGCCACACAGCATTTATGTCAATTAAGGATTATTATTATATAATATTAGATTAATAAAAATCATATTATTAAATTAAATCAATAAATTAATTGTCTTGTAAATAAATCTAAAAAATATAAACATTGTAAAAATGAAATTAATAAATAAGCTGCAAAGATAAGAGCCAAATTAAACCATCTCTGGGTATTTAAACTAATAAAAAATAAATTAAGCAACAAGAAACAAATTAAAGTTCACTTACAAGAAAATTTAACCTCTCTTGTTTTGTTTAATATATATTTTGTATAATAATAACAGAGAGAACTCAAATAACAAAACCAAATACTTCAGAAAAATAAAAATACTTATTACTTACCGTAAAATGGAGTAAGTAGACATCGCGGGGTGAATAGAAAAAAAAAATTGGGAATTTGATAAAGTTGTCTCTAGTTTTGTTTACAACTAGGTAATGTATGTTAATTTTTATTGTGTATTTCACCTTTATTCTAACTGCCCGAACATTATCTTCAAGTTAATAAGACATAAAGAAAAAAGCCGTTAAAATTAACTAGTTCGTACAACTAATTTAAACACACGTACAAGTGATTTAACATAGTTAAAAATAAAAATCAACGTAGAAGTTGAAAATTGTGTCTATTCACCCCATTTACCAAGTACTTTAAAAATAAGATATTAAAAAAACGACGACCGTGACATTATTAAGTAATGATATTAATTTATTCGCAATAAGCCCTACTGTAGAAAATACCCTTTCACTTTCTACTCTTGTTGACTTAATGGAATGTTAATTTTTGTAAATTTGTGTTAAAAATTTATCATGGTTAAAATTTTTCGTGTAAAACCATTGGGACGCAAAGGAGAGAACAAAGGTTTTAGAGAATAATCCTTCATTTTTTATTGAAGGAGTCATGTTTCTTTAGTTCCTCATTGAGTATCTGCTTTAGTTCAACTTGTTTTTCAATTTCAATATCATTTAAGTCGTTAGATTTCTTGATTACATGGGCTATTTCAAATATGTAGTAAGGTAAGAAAACTTGTATACTGAAAATAGTATCTATCGAACTTATTTTCAGTATTACATCATCCCCGGTCCATAATCGTCCCCAATACAGAGGCATGGACCTCCCCTAAACAGGAAGGGAATCAGGCCGTAGTCTAACCACGCTGGTTCAGTGCGGTTTGGTAGAATTCACACACCTATGCGGGCATGCACGTTTCCTCATGAAGCCTTTCCTTCTCCGTCGATGGACATTGGTGTCTACAATATAGACCATTCCTGAGTATAAAATAACACGTTAAATGGTATGGTACCGGAACGAACCTATAACCGTTCAATCGCCAGTCATGTTTAGCGCCACTAGACCACCAATATATTTATCTGATATAATTAGAGGTAGATTTTTATCACAATTTGGTAATCAATATTACGCACTAACCGCCTACAGATTTTCCTATAACCTGGAAACCGCGATAGCTAATAAGCTTTTAAGATAACACCTAATTGGCTCAATGGTAATACCTTCTAGGCTTATTATTATTAAATTATTTATTATTAAATGCTTTCTAGGCTAATCTGTCCGGGTTCGAATCCGGGTAGGGGCAAACTTTGTGTATTGAGGATGACTGTTTGTACTCAAGACATTGATATTTATTTATACATACATACATAACTCATATAATAGATGTGATTATATATTAGGAATTTTTCAGGAGAATCGTTCATTTAGAACTGCTATAATTATGCTGAATAAATTTAGTTTTTTATATCATACTATGTTGCATCAAAGTATCTATTAGGAAAAATCTGTGAACTGTCACCAGTAATTACTATTTAAGTCATTGCGTTATACATTACCATACTGCATATATATTAAACAGATGTAATTACCTGAAAAAAAAAAACATTTATTACTACATATCACATTTTCATTTTATAAAAATATAAAAATGTACCCATCGCACGCCAGAATTCAATTTCAGTCACAAATCTAAAATTGAGTTTCTGCCCCGGCTAACATAATCCATTACAAGTACATTGTACGAAAGTTTCACGACAACTTGTAAAGTTTACTCGGAGCACAAGAGGCGTCGCGATCCCGCCGATCTCCTACATATATGTACATACATCATTCCTCCCTATTGAGAAACTTTTTCTAACTAGAACATTTTACAAACTAAAACAGTTTTCTTACGAGCAGTCGACTTTGGATGCGTTAGATCTGATGGAATGCCAATATTGAGGCGCTGCTGGCCGCCATTCCCAATTTATGGTAGACCGGCAGCGCCTATATCTATATCGGGAAGCTAGGTCAGGGAGTATTTAGTCGTTTAGCCTGTCCAGCACATAGATTTAATTATACGGGTAAGCGACCCCGGTCCCCCGGGCTACTACTGTCTCTTCCTATTCCTTCCGAGATAGTAGTATCCTATACCCTATAGTCCTTTTCTCAATTTCCATATTCCCCTGCTATTGAGCAGGTATAGCTATTGTATTGACACCTCTTCTACCTCACCCTCTTACCTCTCTATTAAGCCAGTGGCTGCCGCCCCGATGGCTGCATGGCCAGACTGAGACATGGGATTATGACATGGACCGGAAGACCCAAGATGATGGCTAGCCGTACCCAAGCATGCTGGGCTCTATATATTGTTTTACCCTTACTTTTCGTGGGACGCAATGAGGAACATGACACTTTTGAACCTTATACAACGGCAGGGTCCTGGTTCACCACCGGACACGTTAAGTTTCCAAAAGTGGACCATGTATAACCACTTTGCTACATTAAACGATCGTAATAAGTGCAAAAAAATGGTTTCTGCCTATCCCAATTCTTCAATAAAATTAGCACTCCATCGGTCGGCTTCATACCTTGTGTGTTGATCTTCGCAATTTTTTTTCGAAACGAAGACGTAATGTGCACTCTACTTGATCTCTCTCTCTCTCTCTCTCTCTCTCTCTCTCTCTCTCTCTCTCTCTCTCTCTCTCTCTCTC
>WUAW01014054.1:1241-13853 GCA_017165845.1 Thaumetopoea pityocampa | reverse complement strand
TGTGTGTGTGTGTGTGTGTGTGTATGTGCGTGTGTGTATACTTAGTCCGTAACAGATTCGCTTCCGGTCACGTAAGGATGCATTGATTGTTATTGTCTCATCGTAAAAATGGGGTTTCCCGGAATACCATTTACTTATTATAACAAATATGTTTATAAAAAGTGGTTAAAAAATATTATGTGATAAAATAATTTAGTAGTCACGTGAGTGGCTGCTTAACGTTGGTGCCACATCACGAAAATGTTACATAATAATAATAATAATCTCTCGACCTAGAAAATACCTCGGCTTTTTCAGCGTCAGTATCTGCTGTTTTTGCAAGATAAGAGAGAGATAGAGCGTGTTAAATTAAATGGTTAATTGATTTTATCCTGGTAAGCTTATACAAACGGGATTGCATGATTTCTTTTAAATACGAGGAAGCCATGATAATGTTAGCAAGCCGGCCGGAGATCGAACCTGAAACCTTTCGATTCTCCGATTTGGGATGTGGCCTTATCTACTATGCCGCTACCATGTCTCTTAAACAATAATCATAACTAATACTTTTAATCAATACTCTCTATCTTCTAAAATTAATAGAAACTTTCATCCATTTTTGACCGCGTAATTTCAACAAACGTCTTATAATTATTGTACGTTCTATTTGTCCAAGTCCAACAGTAGATATAGGTTATGTAGATTTTTGGCACGATTTCTCTTCATACCCATGAAGAATATTATTTGATAAACAGATTTTAATAGTTTAAAAATATTATTTACTTAGTATAAGATAGATCTAAGCTGTAGACCTTACGGGGTGTCATCATCGCTAAGCGATAAAACCCTTTAAATAAAGAGAAAAACAATACTATATCTATAGTTACTTATGTACATATATACACTTACACTGGTTTCACATGTGAATAGACAAAGACCATAGTTTGCCGCATATAATGATCCTGATACACCTTTTTCGCTTCATCGAATTTCATACATTTTCGTCGATTAAGGACGAACGAATACTACGAACTCGACCGTTTTGAAATATGTTGTTGAGATTGCCATGATATTTTTTTCCAGTCTCTTCCGACACTTCCACACGCATTTGCTAGGTATATTCATTAAATCAATAACCTAATTTTTATCTATATTATTATAAAATTGTAAAGCTTCATTGTCTGCGCATTATTTAAAGAAATCTAACTCAGATCTACTAATTAAGGGATTCTGAAACCACAATCGTCTTTTGATTTCTTCGATTATGTTTTTTTTTTATTTATTCGAGCTTTGGCGCAAATCAGAGATTTTCGTTATGTTCAACAGTGGACAGCTCCGGGCTGAAATGATGACAATGATGATGAAATCCTTTTCTTTATTTAAAAACTAACTTACATAATTTAACAAATAAGAACCTTTGTTAACTGACAAATAACTTTCTTTATCCAACAAGGAAACTTTTTTGTTATTATATTTCCACGTTTTTTGGGCATATTTCAGGAAGCAATAGATGCTTTTTGAATTGTTGGGTAATGTAGCAACCATTAGTCTATCAGCTAGTTCTAAATACACCAATGGAAAAAATAATAGTGACTTACATTATACTGGACTGCACAGCAAATAATGACATTATTTATTCAATAAAAAACCTATTGGCAACATAATGAAAATATTGTAATCTCTACACTTAGAAAAGGTCTTGTAGAAAGCAGTTGCTGATTGTATAATTCTTGGTGCAATCCTTAGCTAATTTTCGCAGCACCCACGGAAAGAGATGGAGTGACGTTATTTGCTATACTGGAGCTAGACGGATGTTTAATTAGATTATTCAAATTTTTACATGACCATCATCATATCAGCCCACAGACGTCCACTGCTGGACATAGGTCTCGCCACACCAAACGATTATGAGTCGCCTGAATCCACCGATTTCCCACGACCTTCACCATGTCATCAGTCCACGCAGTCGGGAGTCGACCCACACTAAGCCTTCCGGTTCGAGATTACCAATCCAGCACTTTAAGAACCCAACGTCCATCGGCTCTTGGGGCTATATGCCTGACGCACTGCCACTTTGGCTTTGCAATCCGTTGCGCCACATCGCTGACTCTAGTTCTGCTGCAGATTAAATTTTTACAAGTTAGAAATAATGGAATCCATCAATCATTACTACGATTTCATGTCTAAGAAATTAACGACGAAAAAAAATTTATAATTTCGCGATGAGAATCCAGAAAAATTTGATAGGAAAGTTTAATGTTGTTGGACAGTTTACGATATCTTACAGTTTAATTTGTTTATTTTGTTTTGGACAGTTCTTAGATTGGTTTCAAAGAAATTTTGATATTTTAAGAATCCATCATCGTCATCATAATCAGCCCTTGGAAGCCCAGTGCTGGACTCCTTAAAATAATTATATTTTGAGAAGGCTCCTTAAAACAAATTATTTATTTTAAGGAGATGATATTAACAATAAGCAATAAATAATAAGTCTAAAAAATCTATCGAAACTACAAAGAGGATCACTTTGATTCTTTGTTGAACATATTTTTTAAGGGTTAAGCAAATTTTGAATTGAAGTTTTCGTTAATTTTGTCCAATTTATTCACTATATAATTCACAAAAAAAAATGTGCCACGCAGATTCGAATCAAAACCTTTTTTTTTCTTTTGACAGAGAGAATATTCTGTAGACTATAATGCTTACATTATAGTCTACAGAATATTTAAAAGAAATTTTATTAGAAATTTTGATGGTTACTTATAACCATCAAAATTTCTTCAAGAGGGGATTGAGTAGATTTCTGAAGGGTCGACAACGCGCATGTGATTTTCTTTATTTTACAGGCGTCCGTAGGTTGTGGTAATCGCTTACCATCAGGCACGTCGTAAGCTTGTTTGCCAACATAGTGGTATAAAAGAAAATTGACACGTAGAATTATCATAATAATATTAGATATCCAAAGTATATTTCTTAATTTGTCTATCTTTCATTTATTAACTAATTTCATTTATTAATTTTTATTCGTATAGATACAGTTACAATGCTAGAAAATAATATACGGATAAATGAGCTTGGAGACGTATTAACGTTTGTAGTACGGTTTGTAAATACAGTGACTAAAATCGGTTTGAGCTAGCTATCACGTGTCTCGCATTCTCGCATCAGTCATTTATAAGTAGCGCTAGAAGTTAGTTATACATGTTCAATCACGTTTAATATGCACAATATTACTATTTACCTATAAAAATAAAAAATATATAATAAGTATTTGTTTATTTATTTATCTGCTGACCGTACAAACTAAGAACGTCTCCAAGCTGATTCGGCCGTAGGTTTCTTTTTATTTTGGAAAATGTACGGTTCATGTGAAATATATAACACACTAGCTTTTGACCGCGGCTCCGCCGTGTGAATGTCTTTTTTCTGCAACATAGGAAAAACCGAGACAATCATAGATTTATATAAAAAATCTTTAACCACTTTTACTTGACCTCTCGTACTTTAGCGGCGACTACTAAAACAGGGATCAAGCTGTATCTTTAATTCTACTAAACCGATTTTGATGAAACATGCGGCATTAATTAAGCGGGAATAGTACCTTTAAGACTGTAATAGTTTAATCAAAATCTTTTTTTCGTGAAATTTTTCGTGAAACCCGAACAAACAAACATCGACGGATTCTGTTTTAGAAGCCTTTAGGTAGTTTGTTTTTAAATATTATTGATTTTTGAAAATTTGACATTTAACAATTTTATAATAGTATAGATGTGTTAATCCGGGTAAACTAGCACTAATAAATATAATATTATTACAAAGTGGAATTATATGTCGTTAGTTACTTATTCTGTCAAACACAAACATATTATACTCAGATCAGATATAATAGAAATATACTAATAATAATATAATAGAAATATATTAAATATATTAATGTTGTAAATAATAAATTTTGAGTTGTAAATTTGAAGTATAGTGCAGTTTTAGTTGAAATATTATAAATATTTTACGCATATATATATTTTTTATTTTATTTAAATAACTAAATATATTAACTAAATATAAACTATTTTAATGTTGAAAGTTTGAGATGAAATATTTTAATTTTAATATATTTTTATTATTTGTTTATAAGCGAAACAAAATATTAAAATAAAAATTACTCACATTTACTACAATCGGTAAGTTCACGCGAGCAAAGTTACTGGCAGCAGAAAGTTATACAAAATTCAGATTTAAATTTTCACAACCATTACATTTGAAGTAGGTTATTTCAAACTTGTTAAGAAACAGTGCAAAAAGCTTTATATAGATATAGTGACTAAACGAAATTGGATTTTCGTCATAAAATTGCTTCACTTGTTGAGCGCTGTCTCGAAGCGAGGGAGTGGATATTGGGGTTCTGTGTCGTTATGAAAACGATTCATTTATATATTATATACGTGCAAGTATTGCAGAGGTACAGATAAATCAGTTTGGTGACATTTTTGCCTTTGTACTAGTTTATACACATAGTAACTAAAACCAGAATAAAACAGTTCGCGTGCTACCACATGCCTCGCACTCTCGCATCAGTCGCTTATAAGTAGCGTTAGAAGTTACGTTATACATATTAAATTGCGCTTAATATACCTGCCTATAAAAATAAAAATCTTTTTTTACTCGAGCTCTCGTATCGAAATGGCGACTACTAAAACTGAAATCAGGGCGCATCTTCAGTTCTACTGACCAATATTGATTAAAGATGTTGCATTATTTAAGTTGGAATAGTATTTTAAGACTGTAACAGTGTGATCAAAATTTACTTGCTTTTGCAAAACTCTTGCTAAAAGCCAACAGATGTGAAGAAAATAGAAAATAATAAACCCGTAATTAGTCCACCTAAGTTAGATTATTTGAAACATCTTTTATGTACAGACAATGACGTTTTAAAATTTTATAATTATATAGACAGATAGATAGATTATATGTTGCTTCCCGCGGATCTAGGGGTGTTGTTTTTGAAATTCCTGTATAGTAGGTAATCAAATTGGAATCCGATGTGTATTAATTTGAAACAAATTTACTTAAATATGTATCTGTTTATCTAAAACATTGTAACTACATTCAGTATTTTATATGTTTTCAAATGCGCACGTTTCTAATTATAGAGCAAAAACGAATTTGATACGAGCAGATCTAATTAAGGCTTTTCTCTCGAAATATTCTCAGCTACAACGGTTTTACTGCGTTCTCGTATATATTAATTATCCTCCCTCTACACACTGACTATCGTACATTTTAAATGTTTATGTATTAATTAAAGTTTCATTTACTTAGTAGCGGTAATTATAAATTACACAGATGTTAACCATCATCATTATCAACCTATTTAGAGTCCCATTGCAAGGCACGCGTCTCCTTTCAGAATGAGAGAGGTTAGGCCATAGTTCACCACAGGAGCCTAATAGGAATTAGCGGACTTCGGACGCCTTCGATAAACTCTCATGTATGTATATAATGTTTCCTCCGCGATATTTTCCTTCCCCGCTTGAAGCGAATTAATATTAGTATTGATAGTAATATAAAAAATCATTGTCACATGAAATTTAATACCCATTTTCTATATTAATTGCAAATAAAAATTACTTATCCAAAAAAGTTGTCAATATACCATTTAGAATTAGTTAATTGTGCTCTCAGAGAAAACATATATGGTTGTATTCGCGCTATCAGAGAGCTTTTCAGCATTTATGAGTGCTTGAGCGACTGTTATGTGGGGTAAAATAAAATGCTTATTAGTGCTGATTCTGCTGTAACAGAACTTAACTAAATTTAGTCCCCCGTTGAAATTTTCGAATTATAAAATGTTGATTTTATTTACGAAATTATAAAATTAGTGGTATATTATTTAAGAATTACGTAGATACCGACCGATATTATTTAAATCATAGTGAAGTACTAAACGTGATGCAATCAACATATGTTTTCTTCTAGTGTCAATGAAGTGAAAAAATAGTTTCGTCTTCCGAATAAATGCATTTTTACTCCAACAGTATCAGTATAGTGAAGAAATCATGTTCTGCAGCATGAGTTACGAACTCCCGGAGACTCCTCTCTCCTACGTAGTAATTTTCAGTTTCGATTGTTTATTTAATATTAAAGGGTCAGACACGCGTTCATGCGTGCTTAAGTTAAGTGACGAATGTCGGCTCCGAGACTTGATTTTGAACAGTTTTCTTTTTTGTTGCTCTTGATACTTTCTGATACAACGTCAGACTTGCTCACTCTATGAAATTTCCACGATTGCACAGTTGACAGAGTGACTTCGAATAAGTTGTGATGGCTATATGAGATTAAAGATTATTTTTGAACATTTTACAGTATAAAACTGTGGCGTCCGTATTCAGGTGTATTCCGAGATGCGCATTAAATTATCGATTCAAGATGAAGTCGACTATTGTTATTCAGATATTGCTGAAAACAAAGATAGACCAATGTTACAGAATGATGTATAAAGTATGCTTGTTAAATTATTGTGTATTATGTATGTATGAATCAAATCATGCCAATCCAAGGTTGCCGTGCCGATGGATGCGTGGCTAGGGGCGAGCCTAGTCGTAAGCGTGCCAGTTTGCCCTGGGACCGGGAGATCCTAGATCATGGCTAGCCTTACCCAGGCATGCGGCGCTCTGTTTGGGTGGACCTGTTTTACCCTTGCTTTTCGTGGGAGCGCAATGAGGAGATTTTATAATTTTGAACCTTATAAAAATGGCGGCGTCGTGGTTTACCACCCGTTACGTCTCGTTTCCCACGGGGGCGAAAAGTGGGCTACGGATGGCCTCTTTCCTACATTAAAAGTTAGAGGAAGTATGAAAGATAAAATTGAGGAAATAAACGAGTTGATGAGCGGACGGATTGATGTTTGCGTAAATGCATTCTTTGCGTAAATGAGACAAAGCAGAAAGGATGCAACACCACTATGCATGAATACTATACAGCCTACTGGTGAAGAGTTTCCGAAACCAGTAGAGATTTTCAGAATGTTGGTGTGCTACTTTCTGCTAGAATGAATGAATGTGTGACTGACTTTGAATGTGTGATCCCTAAACTCCTCTGGATGAAGTTAAAGGTTGGCCTTACGTGCATCTTTTTATTAGGCGTTTATGCTCCCACAAGGTGCGCAGTGCAGCCGGTCCTCCAGAGCCCAAAAAGTGAGGCGGGAGTGCTGAGGTAGTATGAAAGATATTCTGAGTAAGTGCGATAAGAACGAATGTATAGTCATGTTGGGTGATTTTAATAGCTTGGTAGGAGTGAAGCGTGATGTATATGACAATGTGCTGAGAAGATACAGTGATGAAAGAGTGAATGAAAATGGAGAAAGAATGCTAGAAGTATGTTTGGAGTGGAACGCTCTTGTAGTCAAACACAATCTTTGACACAAAACATCCACTTGTATACAAGACAAGAAGGAAGCCAGAGAAGTATGATTGACTGTGGGATTGTGGATGAGAGATGAAGAAAGAGAATGCTAGACACCCGAACCTATCGTGGGACCGACATATACATAGACCACTTTTTGGTAATGACTCGAATAAGTTCAAGAAATAGCGGTATTGTTTGCAGGAACCTGTTAGTATGCTAGAACGTATAAAAGTTAAAAATTTACCAGAGAAAGGGGTAACAGAGGAATTTGTAAGAAAATTGACTGAGAAGTTTGACAGCTCAGATAACTGAAGTTGCAGAGTTTTGGAAGACATTTAAGAAAGGAATCGTGAACGCTGCCATTGAAGTGTGTGGAGTAAGTAAGAGAAAAAAGTCTGGAAGTTAAAGAATCTATATAGAGAAGTTCAAACAGCAGTGCGTGAGAAGAAAAAGCATGGTTAGATTGGTTGGCTAAAAAATCAATCAAAGAATGCAAAAAGCAACGATTGTACGATGTAAACAATACAATGAATGAGTATAAAAGCTTGTAAAATGTATTATCTGTCTATGAGGTGAGCAGTGGCTTGATACGGACGCTGAAATCACTTTACAAGGATTCTAGTGCTTGTATCAGGGTAAATAGGGTTTGATTAGGTTGCTTTAACATCAAAAAAGGTGTTAGACAGGGATATGTAGCTTTACCAGGGCTGTTTAATATATTCATAAACAATGTCTTGAAAGAATTGAAAGAAAATACGTATGGGTTAAGGATGAATGATTTGATCCTTAAATGCCTTCTATATGCGGATGATCAGGTCATATTATAATAGCATCATCCGAGAAAGAATTACAAAAAATGGTCAATATTATGCATGGTGCTTTAAAACTTAAAGGGGTGAAGGTGAACTTAAGCAAGACCAATGTAATGGTTTTTGAAAGAAAAGAAAGCATGACAAAATATGTGATTCTGATTGAAGCAGAAAAAGTGGCACAAGTGAAAGAGTTGGCAGGAAATCAAGTGAATAGAGCTCTGCAGAGCTTCATGAGCGGCTGGGAAGTATCAATAAAGGCACGTTTGTTCGGCTGTTCGTAGAGGAGTACTGGTCCTTACACTTATGTATGGCAGTGAATATTGGGTTTGGCAAAAGAAGCATGAAAGCAAGATAAATGCTGTTAAGATGAGAAATGTGAGAAGTATAGTTGGAGTGAATCTGATGGATAAAAGGATAAATAGTGAGATAAGGGAAATCTGTGGTATGAAAGATATAGCGACAAAAATAGAGAAAGGAATACTTAGATGGTTCGGACACATAGAGAGGATGGATGAAAGAAGATTGGCGTAATAGATTTATAAGACGAGTCTGAATGGGCAAATCGTTAGGGGTCGACTCACGCGAACGTATCACAACCAAATCGAAGTCGTGTTGAAGAAAGGCCAGGTTAGGAGTATCCACAACCAACGAGCTTTTATGAAAGCGTTGATGAAAGTAGATTTAGCGAAAGATGTATGTCACGATCGTAGCAAGTGGAAAGAAATGGTCTCTGCCTAAACCCAGCGGGAAAAAGGTGTAACTGTATGTATCTTTTCCTAATATCAAACGTCAAAACGAGATAGTAAACATTTATATCGAATACCGACCCACATATTTGTTAGAGTTCAATAAAATGTTGCATTTTTGCGTATCTTTGTACGTATGATTCGAGATCGTGTCTAAAACTTTTAATTTTAACCTGTCTAAACGAAACTGCCAGCACCAAAATTATAGTAGTGTATCTCATATTAGCGTTTGACATTAAAAAAGATAGGAAGGGACTAAATTTAGTTAAGTTCTGTTAGAAAAGAATCAGCACTATTGATTTTGGGCATAATGACGCCAGAGGCTAGTTAGTACACGGATTATGAACAAAGAGTCTCATCTAGCCTCACCGTAAGGCCGCGTTCAGACATTGATATTTTAATATATTCATCGCATATGAATATTTGTTATAGAATAAAATACTGACAATGTATAATATGACTTAAGTTTATTGCAACGTCGCTGTAAAGCCAAAATTCGCTGTTAGATAAATATGCTTCAAGACAAATAAATCAAGCCTCTTGTTGTTTAGAATTTTTATTAATGATTGCCGGCATAATAACAGCGTTACTTCATATCTCCCTATGAATGCTGTGAAAACCATCTAAGAGATGTACAAGAATAATAGACAGCAGCGTTATCGTTTTATTTAATTAAAATCTACTGCGATATCCAAGACGCTTGTAAAGCGTGAAAATGTGGCAATTTTTTTCTTTTTAAGGAGGGAGCTCATATTCAACAGTGGATTTCCACGGACTAATAATAATGAAGATAATAAATCTGTATACCTATACTATTATAAAATTGTTAAATGTCAACTTTTCAAAAATCAAAGATATTTAATAACAAACTATTCAGATCGACTAATTAAGCTTCTGAAAAAGAATCCATCGATGTTTGTTTGTTTGTTTGTTCGGGCTTCACGCGAAAATCAACAGGTATATTTTTATTAAACTATTACAGTCTTAAAGGTACTATTCCGACTTAATTAATGCGGCAAGTTTCACCAAAATTGATCCAGTAGAATGAACATACAGCTTGATCCCTGTTTTAGTAGTTGCCGCTTAGGTACGAGAGGTCAAGTAAAAGTGGTTCCTAAGTTTTTTTTATATAAACGTATGATTGTGTGGGGATTTCCCTTGTAGCGGAAAACCGACATTCACGCGGGCGGAGCCTTGGGCAAAAGCTAGTATTATATAAAAATCAATCCGCGTGCGTTATATATTTATTGACATTGTATATTGTTTTATTTTATTGACCTCAATACAAAGGTGTTTGATAAAAATATAAAATTAGGAAAAACCAAAGAGCAGCCGAAAAATCGAAGAAATGGTTTTAGGTGGCACGCAGTTCACCGGGTCAGCTAGTTTAGATATAAAAACTTGACGTTGTACAATAGTCGTAATATAATTATTGTTTTAATGAAAACCTTCCGTGTTTAAAAAGAATAACTCTTGTCAGTATAGAACTTAATTATTATATAATATTTTTTTTAGTTTCATTCGTTTCGAGAAATACATACTACAACCCCACTACTGAAGCACAGACCACCCCTCATTGGGTGGGTTAAGACGTAATTTACGGCGTCGGCTTAGCGCGAGTTGGTAACTTCAGATACCCATGCGGGCATGCAGGTTTTCTCACGGAATTTTCCTTCTTCTTTAAGCACATTGGTGTCTACAATGTAGACCGTATATGAATTAGAAATAATTCAGTCCTATAGAAAGAGGATCGAACCCACGACCATTTTTATAGCGATACGTGTCTCACCACACCTTAGACCACTAGAAACCTAATATTTTTACAATTTTTTTTTTAATATCTTCATACGTCCACAATTCGCTCCCCGCTGTGACGAGCAAACTTGTCAACGAGATCAAAAAAATCTTGGTGCTCATGTTTATTTATTGTTTTGTTAACACGAAGAAACTTTGCTGACCGAAGTTTTTAAATTTTAATAATCGTATTGAATCCTCGTCACGTGAATTAAGACTTATAATTGAATATGAAGATTCGAATCACAGGTATCTACCCAAAAAAAAATTATCTCATAGACCATTTGCTATATTTGTCGGCTTTGTGTAGACCCCGTGCTTAGCTAATGGTGCTAATTCTGCTGTAATAGAACTTAACTAAACTCAGTCACTCCCTATCTTTTTCTAATGTCAAAAGCAAAAACGAGATAGCAAACATTTATAGTGAGTACCGACCTACGTTTCTTTCAAGCGGTTGAAAAAAATGTTAAGTTTTTGCGTACCTTTAGACCGTATGTTTCGAGATCGCATCTAGTATCCCTGCCGGAGAGCTAAGAAAAGAGATGAGACTGTGTTTATATATGTTAATATAGCAGCATAATGTAATATTTAAACCAGTTGTCACTGCGTTCACGAGATGAGATTGGTAGACTATTATTGTGCCATAGCCGCACTGATATTTGTTTGAAGATCATCAAAACTACTCGTATTGTAATTGTATTGTAAATTAGTTGTATTGTATTGTATAGTGCAGTGATTCTTAAACTTTTTTTGTCGCGGCACACTATTAAACGATATCAAAATTTGGCGGCACACAAAGAAAAAGATAATTTTAAAAGTTGAATGTAAAATAAAATAATATGTAGTACAAAAACAATAGTGCGTTTATTAAGGGATTAATTACAAGTTAATGATGAGAATACTTTTAATGAGAAATTTGACCTTGACGTTTTTTGATAATTTCATTTACATTTGGTCGTAAAAATAACAATGCACACAAAATTGCCGCGGCACAATGGTTGAGAATCACTGGTATAGTGGCTATATTTTCTTTACTTTTATTTTTCTACATAATTATCATAATAATGATCAGCTATTGGAAATTGAAGCCTCCTCTTTGAGGGGAGGGATTTGCATTAATCTCTACTATTGGCAAGCGTTTTAAATCTCGGAGTAGTTTATGATTGAATAATTGGATGGCTCTGCTGCCCGATAGTGGGCAGCAGCCAGCATACCAGAATAGACTGGTACATCCATTAGCTAGTTCTCACAGCATCCACAGAGAGAAATTCAGTGACGCTATTATTATGCCAGCACCACATAGAATGGAACAGATATACCGTATCACCACATTACGCTAGCGTGATAGATTGTAACCTAACATTCTGACAAGAGACACTTACCCCACATTTAATGATTGTATAGGTTGACGGTGATGATTTAGTTAAAGTAACCCGTTCAATTTTGAATTTTTACACGTTTTTAATTTTTTTTTTATATGCTTTTGTATCCCATGGATTTCTACTGCTAGGTATAGGCTTCCTGTATATGAGGAAAAGATTTGCTGTAACCTCCAACCACGAAGGCGTTTTGGAGTCAGCAGCTGCTGTTAGTTGAATAACTGAATAACGCTCATACTCTCTATCCTGGCACATCCCTGAGAGCCTGTTCTGAGTAACGGTAATATTAAACCGACGCCGCTGTACAACTTAATTAGATAATTAAAAATTTTATAAAACAAATACTTAAACTAATAGAGTCAGTCTCTAATAAAATTTTATTACATTTTTAAAATTAGCAACAGAAATTTATTTATTTTGTGTACTATTTTATTTTTTTCTTTGTGGGATCCCCCACCTTTGCCCGTGAGGCGTGCTAAGTCGCAATTTGTTTTTTTT
>WUAW01014048.1:1422-12979 GCA_017165845.1 Thaumetopoea pityocampa | reverse complement strand
GTTAAAATATTAGTAATGTCGGGAATAAACAAAAAAATATTTCCATATATTTTACCAAAAATGAAGATGCTTTAGTTCTGTCCCACTTAAAATTTCCACGTTTGTTATTTTCACTTTATATTAGATACTTTCGACGTCTATTGAATCCATATCAGTCCCAATTTCAATTCATCGACAATTTCCTTTTCACAGTATGAGAAGCACGATAAGCTCATGAAAGACTGGGTGCACTTCAAAGAAGAAAGGGAGAAAGCTAGATTGTATCGCGAAAAGATGACAAACTCCGCTATCACTGTACAGGCCTGGTGGCGAGGCCTTCTTGTTAGATTACAACTTGGGCCATTCAAAGCCGTCAAGAAGAGGGGCGCTCCTCCATCCGGTGGGAAAAAGAAGAAGTAGATTTTATCATTCTTCCATTCATTCCGTGTTCATATTCGTTTATACTACAGGTGTGCCGACTTCCCCTAATTAGGAGGGATATTGTACCGTAGTCTACCACGTTGGCCTTGTGTGGGTTGGTAGACTGCAAACAATCATGCAGGTATGCAGGTTTCTTTACGATATTTTCCTTCTCTGTTGAGTACTTTAGTGTCTGAGTTTAAATTAACTCATTGGTGTCATCAAACCAACGACTTTATGATTTAAAACCTTAGACGACTAGTGTACTTATCAGTAGATATTAGTGGGTTACCAAGCCGCACTAGGCCATACTTCGACCTAATTCCCTTCCTGATTAGGAGTAGTCTGTACCTAAGTAGTGGAGAAAAATATGGACTAGGGATAGTGATAATAATTAGTAGATTTTATAATTGGGTTTAATATAAAAAAATTGTATGGATAACTTGCACAACGTCACTCTTAACAACAAACCGGTGAATTTCTCCAATATTTACATAATAGCAACATTCAAGAATAGAGTTTGTCTTACCATACTGGAAGACCGCCAATGCATTAGTGACTCCTCTAGTGTTACAAGTCTACATTATTTTTTAGGCTATCTGCAGGCAATTTTGCTCACTATTCTATAAAAAAAACCATTAGCTATTTCAGATATTGTCGTGTGCTTTACCTACACATCTTATTTAATATCAGGAATAAAATTGCCGTAGGTATAAAGTCTGCCCACAAACCAAGTGTAAATAAAAAAAAAATATCATTCCGTATGTTGACATAAACGACTAAGGTAATTTTGTGTACATGCTACTTCTAACACCATTACAAGGAAGTAGAGACTAATCTGTTTATTTATTGATTCACAAACTAGTGCCTGAATTTAAAATCGAAATTTAAATATTTTTATTTGATTTAATCTCCATATGTAACAATATTTAATTAAATCGCGATATATTTGTAATACTACGAACATATCTTCAACTGAATACTTTATGTAAATGCGTCAAATTTCCCATATAAGTGTGGTAAAGTGATGACTGACAATGGTGTTGTGGATCACGATGTTGACGATGATGTTGTATGAGTCCGGAGTTCGAATCCCGGTAGAGTAAATTACGATTAGAATCTTAGATGTATTTATCTATATATGTATTAGTGTTTACCATCTCTATAAGTATGTATATCGTATGGATCTAGTACCAAGGACACAGGGGATCCTAGTTTGGGACTAGATTAATGTGTGTGAATGTTCAGAATATTATTATTATTATTATATTATCACGTCGATAAACATGTTGGAAGTTGGCCCCGTGTGACAGACGTGGTAATCTGGAAAAGAGAAGATGTTCTGGCCAGACTATTGCTATGTGTAGCAGAGGTCTTCCATAGCACCCAACGGTTGATGTTGAAGCGCTGTAATACACTAAGATGCTGTGAAATTTTCTTCACCGCGATTCAGTTTCTATGATTGTCACATTCGAGATATTCGAGAGTGGCGCCATCTCTTGAGGATGTGTGCTATTATGTTGTGAAATAGGTCGCTACAAAGGTATGTGATAAGGTATTCATTCTTACTAGATATTATCATCAGTAGTGGGTCCCGGTACATTTTAGTTCTATTATTGAGATGATGTGCAAGTCACCCTTAAATTATTTTAATTTTAGTTTAATATTGAAATAGAAGGTATTTGGAATATTATTACATTTTTTATGTTAATTTTGTATTTAAGCGTATACAAGATTTTATTTGGAATCCATTTTAGTGAAGACAATAGTATTCATTATTACAATGCACATTAATGAAAAGGTGTAATTTTAGAACAAAATTTTATTATTAATAAAGTTATGTAACTCATCTACTTTGTTGGTTTAATTTTTATTGATGCAAAACTGTCGAGTTATCATTATAATTCATTATAATCATCATTTGCAGCCTCTCCGTTCAGAGCTTCGCTGTATTTCGTTGCCGAGCTGGTATTGTTTTACTAATCCCACCTGATGGTAAGTGGCGATGTACCCTAGGGTGGTATAACGCACTAGCTTAATAAAAACCTATTCACTCTTGTCGTAAAGATACCTACATACATTATAATCGGACGGAAATACTGACGAAGGAAGACTATTCCAGTCCGATGGTGAAAGGGGGATGGAGGAATTAAATAGTGTAATTCTTGCATACACTTTCCAAAATGTATCCTGTAGAACATTGAAAGGTTGGTTACCCTGCGTCTGTGTTCAAGGTTTTGTAGATTGGTCTTAACTAGAGAAGAGTCAACATAAGCTCCATTGCACGCCTCTCCATAGAGGTCAAAGCTGGTCCAAGGTGACATTTCCTAGCTCGAGCCTATAAGTGGCAGCAGTATTCCACACACGACCCGATTTGAGCTATATCATAAGCAGCTGACCCGGTGTGAAATACCGTCGGACTTTATCTAGGACTTTCAGCTTTTTGGCAGCTAATTGGCTCTGAACTCAATGAACTGCCCAAAGTTGAGGTCAGGTGAAATTTCTAGCAACTGAAGGCAGCTGCTATATTATAAGGATATACTCTGAAAAAATGACTGAAAAAATTAATGGACTATTTTTGGCGGTGAAAAGACACGCTTGCGTTTTGGCGGTGTTTAAAGTAACAAGTTTGGCGCTAAATCTTGATTTAGTATCAAAGTTGTCAATATAATGAAGATAAATTTTTAATAATCTTTTATCAAAAATTGCTCAAAATGAGAGAACCGCCTTTGATTCTAGACGACTCAAATATTTATATACATAAATAAGTTAGTCCCTAGTGCGAATCTAAACTGGAACCCATTGACCCAGAGAGCAGGGTCACTATTAGCGAAGCCATCTAGTCAGACCGATAAATACTATGTATAAAGCAATATTGTATTTGACTCACGTGCGAATGTACTTTTGATGAACCAGGATGTCGCGTTCACGTACGCCGTATGTACCAATACTTGTGTATGTAGGTACATATATTAGAGTTACCAGGGATAAAATATTTTTATTTCATATAAAATTGGTAAAAAATACATTAGAATCGGTATTTATACTATTATAATATTGTAAAACGTCATTATGTACATTAAAGATATTTCATATAATCTAAGAACGACTAATTAAGCACTTCTGAAATCGAAATTATTTTCTGTTTTCTTCGCGTTTGTTTTTTGTTCGAGCCTCACACAAAAACCAGCGGGTAGATTTTGGTCAGACTGTGGTCTTAAAAGTACTATTCTAATTTAAATACTGCAGCATGTTTCATTAAAATTGGTCAAGTGAAATTGAGATTAATGTCCGACCACCATTATTGTCCGATAGCTTAAGGAAACCTAATTATAGCTTAATTCTTGGACCTGTTTTATAAATCTATAAATGTTTCGGGGTTTTCCAGCGCGAAAACCGACATTAACGCAGACGAAGTTGCGAGCAAACTCTAGTGATGTATATTTTAGATGTGATCTTACATTTCTTTGTACACTAATTGCCAGTATGAAAAAGGAAAAAGCTTTTGGCATTCGAAGGAAAATTTATAATTAAAAGTAAGTTGCTGTATAATGTCGCCATAATTTATAAATTTAATTATATGTAATCCATGTTTAAGTCGTTAGCCCATCTCTTTTCATAGGCGTAGTGAAAACGCGTCATTGAAGGCTACTAGTCTAGTATTATCTTGAGGTTTAAGGAATATACATTTTTTTTAAAATAATCTTTCACAAGCTACAAGTATGGTTTGCATGGCATTTCAAATTTGCACTGAAAGAAAATGCGGAATAACACCAGAATTTCTCTGAGACTTCTTTGTGCTCGAACGAAAATATTTGATCAAGAAACTACGAAACCGTTTGTAGTTTTATTAGAGTATGGCTTGCATGGCGTTTCAAACCTCATCATCATCATCATCTCCAGTCCATGGTCTCCACTATAGGGATATGAACCTCCCTTGATCAGGAGAGAGATTCCAAACTTATGCTGAAAGAAATTCTGGAATAATACCAGAATTTTTCTGGGACTTCTTTGTGTTCGAACGAAACTGTTTGATCAAGAACCTACGAAATCATTTGCAGTTTTATTAGAGTTGCAACCAATAGTGTCAACAATGTAATCGAAGGAATAAAAATCTATTACTAGTAATTGTGTTGGTAGATGCTGGCAACCCTGCAACACGAACTGTTGTTGTACGGATTGTTGTCATCACGTACGAGATAATGTCCTCGTCGAAAGTCAAGGTCTTTATGATATATTTTTTGTACTGAAACCTTTTGTAATTTTTTTAAAGACACGATAAAAGCAAACTGTTTTATAATATAGGCTTGCGCGCTGTCCATATCAGACGATCTCCTTCTTCTTCATGCCGTTATTAATCCCGGTTTCCATTGTCATGGTCCGCCTTCTTACTAAGTTTCCTCCACTTTGACATTTTCAATCGTAAGTCCATTGGTTTCCAAGTTCTTGGTCACAACAGCCTTCAACGGTCCAGTCAGCGCTTCTTAGGGCTGCCCCGAGATCGTGCTCCAAAGACAGCTATATCGAGGCATCTCCTATCGACGTAGTCTCTGGGCCGGCGCATTACGTCCATTACGTCCATCCATATCAGATGACACTGTACTGTATTCTTACTATAGGTGAAATGATTCAATGAATTAAAACAGTATAAGGTTCGTAATTTTTTTTTTAATATTTAGAGTTGTTCATGTTTCATACGAATTGAATTGTATACAATTATACAATATACTGTGTATAGAAAATTTATTATTATCAGCCTGTTAAAGTCCTTACCTGTGCCTGCTACATAAAATGAATTAATAAAATCTTCATGTTTGACAGTTGTCTTGCAGATCGTCAGATATTGGTGCTGATTCTATTGTAACAGTACTTACCAAAGTCACTCCCTATCTTTTTCTGATATCAAATGCCAAAACATTTATAGCGAGTACCAACCTACATTTCTGTCAAACAGTTCAAAAACATGTGTTTTGCATATCTTTAGTCCGTATATTCCGAGATCGCGTATAAATCTTTTAATTTTGACGTTTCTAAACGAAACTTACAGCACCAAAATTGTAGCTATCTCGATTTGGCGTTTGACATTAGAAAAGATAGGGAGGAACTAAATTTATTAAATTCAGACACAACAGAATATACGATTATAACTTAAAACCCAGGAAAACGCCGTTGTCTATTAAGGCATGAGTCAAATAGGCTTCTTTTAAACATTTATTTAACTAAAGTTTATTTTCTTACAGTGTATAAAGTATATGTTAATCTTGAATATATTTCTGGTTGAATTGAAAAATTAATCAAAAATTTTCGATAAAAAAAATTATAAACTAAGCACTTAAAGTTAGCTTTCAACAGAAACAACTGCATTACATTTCAATGTACGTTGGTAAAATTAATAACAACAACGTATCATATTTACACGGACACTGAAGGTTTATTATTTACGAATAATCATTTTTAAATAATTTCTTTTTACGTTTTAGAATATGTTTAACGCGTGCTATCATCGCGTTTCTTTTTCTTTTCTAGGCAGTCAGACAGTGACGTCGTATATAAGTTGGTCTCGCGGCATTAATGAAATAGCATAAAAAATAAGGGCATAAATAATAACGCCGCATTAATGAAGTTACATGTCACACAACAGCATGATTAATTTTTTATTTGATTTCATTGTACACTAAATAATTAGTAAAGTAATTATGATTAAACATCAATGATATTGGATGTTTAACCATAATTACTTTCTATTTACGAGTAAATATTTTTTAGAATGCATTGGATGATTTTAGTATATTATTAATCACTATTTACAAAGTAAATTGAAGAATATAATATTTAAACAAGATAATTATGATTTAAAAAACCTTTAATATTTAAGTACTATGTATTTTATCACAGTTACTTATTATATATATTATATATATGTTATCCCCGGACCCTTAAATAATATATATATATATATATATATATATATATATATATATATATATATGATAACAGACAAAAATGATCATTATCAAAATACCCTATCATCAAAATCATTATTAAACTCAAAATACTGCAATACCTTAAGACTAAGGTGTTCGATCAGTGCGTTTTGCCAGTGATGACCTAAGATCTGAAATATGGACACTGACTATGCGCCTCATTATAAAGCTCAAGGTCACATAGCGAGCAATGGAAAAAACTATGCTCGGAATTTCTCTGCGAGACAGGATCCGTAATGTGGTAATCCGTAGGAGAATTCGAGTCGCCGACGTGACTCAAAGGATTGCAAAACTGATGTAAGTAATGTAGGTATTCCCCCGACTAAGTGGACCGATGACCTGCTGAAGGTCGCGGGCAATCGATGGATGCAGGCGGCTCATAGCCGCTCGATGCGGCGATCATTAGAGGAGGCTTATGTCCAGCTGTGGACGTCTGTGGGTTGATATGATAATAATGATTGGTGCTGGTAGAGCTTGGAGTGAACAAGGAAGAGTAAGCACTACCGTCTTATCTATGTTAAAATAGCAGTTGTCTAAGTGCTACTGTATTACGGTTAGATGGTTAGGTACTATCAGCAAACTTCAAGCATGATCACTATAAGTCTTTATTTTGTATGCAGTGATCTGCTGTGTGGCGTGACTCCATCTCTTCCTAAGGATTCTTGTTATTCAATCAAATCTACTGCGATCCTCAAGACCCCTGTCAAATGTGGGGATTATGGCAAATCCTTCCTTTTTAAGAAGATGCCTATGCAAAGCAGTGGACGTCTGTGGGCTGGTGATGATTATGATGGTGGTGAACAGGAACTAGAATATAAGAATTGGTTCTGTTATAATTATTGATTACAGCGAAAGGGGTTCGGAACTGATTGCGCTCAAGTTTGTCGATTACACGTAGCTACGTTTACAGTCGCTATAGACACAACTTTAGTCTTCAGGAGCAGCAACGCATCTATATTACCATAAGGAGAACAGTAGATATTAGTAGATAGAATTTTCTTCAGATCTCTATAGAATTGGCTAGTCGTCGTCTGTTTGTAGCTAGAGTTAACCAGTCTTATTCATTTGCTACACATAAAAAAAAATTAATCAATTGAAAGCTGTTTAAAAGAGCCGTCGATGCCAAAGAGCTCATCGTAATTGGTCGGCTTCCCGGGTCTCAGCGCTTCAATTGCTTTCAGTGAATCCTGAGCCTTGAACCAGTCCGTGTACTCCTCTAGTTTTTTAATCCACCTCTCTGAAATCGAAACATAAGAATTTATTTATAATTTTAGTATTTAGTTTCTTTCTTTCTCTCTCCCTCGAAAAAGCATTATCGCGACTTTGTGTGAGGGTTTGCTGTTTTTTGCAGTGGATGCAGCTGTCGGTTGGCTTAAGATGACCGATTGTCGTTTGATGTCATCTCTGTACACCCCCATGATTCCTGCTAACGATTAGTGTTGTTGAGGTACCTACGGGAACCCACTGTTATGTGTCTTCCGAAACACGGACAAATCATGGAAATGTTAGCGTACCAGCCGGGAATCGAACCCGAGAACTTTCGAGTCTTAGAAGCCTTATCCACTATATTACCATGACTCTCAATTCAAGTACTTAGTAGAAACTTCTAATTAGACTTGTGGGTTACTATGTCCGCATCGATTCTATTAATTTGTCTATTCCAGTTATATTATCCTATTAAATCCCTGGTATTAATTTTTAAGGATTGTGCCTATATCGTTACATACTCATAGTCATAGTCATACACATGTATACTCATATTTGTCATATTGTAATTACGTAAATCAGCCATTTTGGGAATGAATGAGTATTTAACGATCATCATCATCATCATTTCAGCCCGTCACGGTCCACTGTTGAACATAGGCCTCTCCAATCGAATTCCAGCGCGACCGGTCTGCACCTGCATCCAACGAGACCCAGCGATCTTCACCAGGTCGTCGGTCCATCTCGTAGGTGGTCGTCCCACACTGCGCTTGCTAGTACGTGGTCTTCATTCAAGGACCTTTTTGCCCCATCGGTCATCCGATCTTCGCGCTATGTGGCCTGTCCATTTAACGATATGATAATTTATATTTCCGGCACCAGCGTCTTCAAATATTTAAGATTAATCTCCTTAGAAGGAAGGTTCAGTTAGCCTAACAGATAAATTAGATAACAGATACGAGTAAATTGCATAGAAAATTGGCTTGGATATATTTTTGCGTTTGTAGTAGTGTTTGTACACACAGTGACTAAAACCGGAATATACCAGTATGCGCTAGCAAATCACATGCCCAGTCACATGCTTCACTCTCGCATCAGTCGCTTATAAGAATCGTTAGAAGTTAATTATATATATTAAATTACATTTAATATGTATAATAAGTACCTTCCTATAAAAATAAAAAAAATATATTTATTTATCTACTGAAGGTACATCAATATCATATCATAATCTGAATCTTCGTATATACTTCCTCTTCTAACTTAAATAATTATAATGAATAAACTTACTGTTAACGTCATCCAGCGACACTCCATTGCCTCCGTATTCCATCGGAAGAAGTTCTTTGGGAATATACTGGTGTAGATCAGAAATATCACTGTGGAAGTGCACCTGGAGAAAGTAATATTTATAATTGTAAACTATATACTAGCTGCAACGTATTTTCGCCTGAAAAAATAATATCTCTCCTTGGGTGCATTTGTATAGTGCATATAGAGATAATCGTTGATTGGTATCAGGTTACATGTCTAATTGATAAAAAGGCTTGCGTGTTGACTTGGACCTCATGCCATGTCCTATAAAAGTTATTTCACAAGAATTTATGTTATTTCACCAATATATTGATATATAATAATATTTAGATCTTATTTGACAACGCCCATATAGTCCGCAGATTCCTTTCCCAATTGTCCTGACGCCTTGGACAATTGTTTCATACCTCGCCGGGGCTTTTTCTGCTGTCTCTCCTTGTATGAGAAGAAAGAAGACAGACTTTATGCAGAATAATAATACTAGTTTTTGCTCGCAGCTCCGCCCACGTAAATGTCCGTTTTCCGCTACACGGGAAATCACGAAACAATCATAGATTTATGTAAAAGCCATAGAACCACTTTTACTTGAGCTCTAGTACCTTAATGGCGACTACTAAGACAAGAATCAAACTGTATTTTAAGAGGGGTACTTACTCTATTCCTTATTTTCTCTTTAAGGAATGGTTTGATTAAATTGTAAACTGCATCAATAACGGGAGATGCGTTAACTATGTGAACTTCTTTCAGTTTAACCGGATACGCTTCCTGAAATATTGTTATAGTTTGTTAACATCATACATGGTAGTATGACACATGTTTGTCCCCTTATACTAATAGACCTCTGCCTACCCCTTCCAGGATAATAGTAATGTATATTTATCAACAACATATCACCTTCAGCTTTAACATATCACCTGCTGAACAGAGACCCTCATTGAAATGGTTGTGCCAATATTACCAATTTTATTGTTTGTTGTTTGTATATCATTACAGGATGAATTTCGATAGCTTTGAATATATCGTTTTTAGTGATAAGATTCTCAGTTTTTTGTATATATTTTTCTTTTGCTTTTACTTTGGTCACTTTTTAAAGCAGGTTATAACAATTTTTTGTATTGCTACTATTTGTTCAAAAATATATTGCAATATTTTACTTAATAATACTGAAACAAAGTATTATTTAAATCGACAACATACAAAAATAACTACATATTGTACAGTTAAAGAGTTCGCAATTACAAATTTCAGAACGGACTTCCAATGCTGTGACCTATACGAGTATTTGCAACCCTAGTTTTTATATATAGTGTTCTTTGATTAATTCTATTAATTTTTTATTATGCTTAATTTAACTAACCTGGACGCACGTAAAGAATTTTTTCACCGCCGCAGGAGATATTTTCCCCAGATGGCTGGGTGCTACTATAGACGCATCCAGGACATATACGTCTCCACCGACGCCTTCTATCTCCTCCATAAGTCTTACGTCACCAATCATCATAGCAATTTTGAAAGCATCATTCAACTGATCTGTGTCGAGGTTCTTGTCGAGCCCTGGAATTCAAAACGAGAGTTCATTAGCTAATTATTGATTTGTCAAGTATGAAACGGTATTTTTAACGAGCTATATCTAGTGGGATATTATGAATATTTGTGGTTTATGATGAAGTGATTGATTACGTAAGATTTTTTATTCGGTTGCCTAATGATTCTTCAATTTTAGTATTTATTTTTAATACACGGTAGACAGTTATGTTTTACAAATAATCTTCTTCTATGTCCCTTATATAAGATCTAGTTTTATAAACCCGTCTTTTCCGGTCCAGTCTGTTCTATAAAGAAGAACACTTCTTTATAGAATTCACTGTCACTTGCAGTCACGAAGTGTGAACACACGATAATTATTTAAAATTAAAGTTAGTAAATTTCTTCAGTGTGAAATGACAGAATCGTCTCAATAAATTCAGAGTTAATTGTATATGTGTATTCATTCGTGAATTATATTTTATTTTATTGTATTAGTCTATATATATGCTATATTTATGTATTTGTAAATAGTATCTATGTATTAGTGTATTATATTATATAAGCGTTAAATAATCTTCTTCATAGTTCTTTATTTTCTATCAGATATTTCACCTATTATGTTATGTCAGCACAATCTAAAGGTCAATTAATAAAAAAAATGCCCTAGGAATTATGTCGGCCTATATATTATTAGTGCGTGAAGCGTAAATAATTTCTTTTTTCATAATTTACATCCATGATTTGATTACTTGATATATTTCTCAAACAGTTTTTGGTGTACTTACGAAAAATAATCAAATAAATCTTTTATTGTGTTAACGTTACAGAGCAAGCGACATGTTCTAATAATAATATTGGTAAATATATATAGTTATAAAGCAAATTTAGGTGCAGTAAGAATATCCATATTTGTTAAATTCTTCATTTGTTCTGATATGGGACTTCGAAATAAACTATCGTTTTGTTAAAGAATAGATGCGACATAAATACATATTAGATGGATAGTAACTCACCTCTGTATATAGTGATTCGCCTTCCTTCAGGAGTCAGTCCAGGTAAGGTTGGACAGTGTCTGAAATTATAATTAGGAAAATAAATAGCCAAGTTGGTAGACTTTTAACAATATT
>WUAW01014041.1:94158-104620 GCA_017165845.1 Thaumetopoea pityocampa | reverse complement strand
CGAGTATCAATCATAATAACAATCACACTTAATGTAGGTAGGCGTTAAACTAGGTACAACGTTACAAGTTTATTATTATTTTATATTTTCACTGTATTGATACTGCAATTATATTTTTTGACAATTTCACACACATTAATCTAGTCCCAAACTAGGATTTTCTGTGTCTTGGGTTATATGATATACATACTATATATAAGTTCAATACATAAATTAGATATATACGTCCATCGTACTGACATTATCATTTGTGCTACATGAACAGATAAATACGTCCATCATACGGACATTATCATTTGTGCAAAGTTTGTCCCTACCACGTATCGAAACCGGGTCCCATTGGCGCAGAAGGTGGGGGCCACGGTCACTGTATCAATAAGTCGTCAATTTACACCATATTTTTGCTATAAACTCGTCTATCTACCCCCCGGATCATTAACTCACGTTTATTTTAGTAATTCTTAAATTTTTTGTGCATATGATTTAAACAGTTGAGCGATTTTGAAATTTCTGCTTTAGGTTCATATATGATTTGCATAATTATTATCACTGTATTGTAAAATTGTTAAATATCAAATTTTCAAAATTCAAAGACATTTAAAAATAAAGTACTTAAGGTCGATTAATTAAGGGATTTTGAAATCAAATCCGTCGGCGTTTGTTTGTTTGTTTGTTTGCAAAAACCAGAATTTGGTTAAACTGTTACAGTTTTACTATTCCGACTTAAATGTTTTATCAAAACCGGTCTAGTAGAATTGAAGATACAGCTTGATCCCTGTTTTAGTAGCCGCCGTTAAGGTACAAGAGGTCAAGTGTAAGTCATTCTAAGGCTTTTATATAAATCTATGATTGTGTCGGGATTTCCCATGTAGGGGAAAACCGACATTCACGCGGGCGGAGTCGCGGGTGAAAGCTAGTATTACATAATTTTGCACTAAGCTCACGCAAGTACTCACAACCAGTTGTATAATATTCTATCGTTTCTAACTCTCTTTATCCTTCTTATTTAAAGGAAAGCTTCCTGTTTCAGTTTGAATCACATCCTCGATATCTGCGACCGTCGCGTCGCCGGATCGGCCGTCAAAGTGCCGGTGCATTCCTATCAGTTTCTAGAGCAACTCTTTTACAGCATGGGCAATAAAATTGTAGAACGACCTAACTTTGTTGAAGAATACTTTTTGGATTGTTTGCTTAAATTGTTTAGTTACACTCACGCCGATTTCCCATAAGGGTAGGCAGAGACCACTTCTTTCCACCTGCTATGATCGTTTAATGTAGCAAAGTGGATATTCGCAGCCCACATTTCGCCACCGTGGGCAACAAGACGTGTCGGGTGGCGAACCACGACATCGCCTTTTTATGAGGTTCAAAAGTGATTAAAGTTTCTCATTGCGTACCCACGGTTTAGTGGTAGGAAAGGTGTATTAAACTAGGAATATGGAATTCAGGAAAAGGACTATAGGGTACAAGATACTTCTATCTTGGAAGGGTACAGACTAAAAGACTATTATATACATATAATAAATGTAATAATATTTATCTATATAAGTATGTATATCGTTGTCTAACATATCAGGAATTGTAACTTGGGACTAGTTCAGTGTGTGCGAAAGTGTCCTGAATATAAAGAAATAATATTAAACTTTTAAAGCAAAATTTCGGGATATACTTTTTTTAGAATTATCGGAATGCTGCGTGCTGCATATTTTATGTTTTACTATATTATGTATTAGTATATTATATAGATATTCTTACACAAAGGTAGACTAGTAGAGAGTTCCTTAGGCATTCATTTCGTATTTTATACACTGTGTAAGAAGTTTTAAATAAATAAATTTAGCCGGAACGCTAAAAAGCGATGTCTTATCGACTAGTGTGGTGAAATCTGTCTTGACGGGGCATGGGGTGGGACGATGGCTGCTACTTTCCTATAATTTATTTACCCCCTCGCCTGTCTAGTGATAACAGATGGGGTCATGAGATTGTATTGACATTGCTGGAGCGTTAGCGAGTTTAAGATTATACGAGAACTTGTAATAATGTTACAAGGGACTGTAAGATTCTTAATTTTGTAGGTACTACTAGCGTTTCCCCGCGGCTCTACTCGCGTAATTGTCGGTTTTACGCTACATGGGAAATCACGATACAATCATAGATAGATTTATATAAAAAGCCACATTTATATAAAGAACCACTTTTATTGGACCTCTTGTACCTTAAAGGCGGNATGGGGTCATGAGATTGTATTGACATTGCTGGAGCGTTAGCGAGTTTAAGATTATACGAGAACTTGTAATATTGTTACAAGGGACTGTAAGATTCTTAATTTTGTAGGTACTACTAGCGTTTCCCCGCGGCTCTACTCGCGTAATTGTCGGTTTTACGCTACATGGGAAATCACGATACAATCATAGATAGATTTATATAAAAAGCCACATTTATATAAAGAACCACTTTTATTGGACCTCTTGTACCTTAAAGGCGACTACTAAAACATGGATCAAGCTGTATTTTCAATTCTAATGGATCGATTTTAATTTTAATTTTAAGACTGTAATAGTTTAACCAAAATTTATCCGCTGGTTTTTGCGTGAATCTCGAACAAACAAACAAGCAAACAAACATCGATGGATTTTGTTTCAGAAGCCTTTAATTAGTCGATCTGAGTAGTTTTTATTTAAATATCTTTGTTTTATAAAATCTGACATTTAACAAATAGTAGTAGTTCTACTACTACTATTTGTTAATTATTTGTTATTTTAAATATATTTATTATTATATACATATAATAATAAATATATTTAAAATAACAAATAAGTAACACAGATTGTGTTTTTATATTTTTATGTCCTCAGATATTTGTTAATTATACATGATTTCATTTTGGGGTAAATTATTGAAAGTGCAACTCATACGTACTGTGTATTCGTAGTTGTGCTGTAGTCACCGCCTCTTCTTCACTACCGTGTTAACACACAGCCATTTTTCAAGTCTGTCACATCGCGGCACGAAGAAAAGTCATATAGAATGTATTCCCTTCATGGCTGAAGGAAAGAACTAGGTTTTGGTTCCCTTCGTGCTTAAATTACATTTCATTACATCTGTTCATATCGACTGTTGAAAGGTATAAGTGACATTTTGGTCGTAAATGCGTTATGAATGTCATTTTATTTAAAAATGTCCGCTTTTTCGAATGCGCTTACTCCCATGGCCCTACAGTGACTTTTTTCGCCACTTACGCCTAAGCAAAAAAACTCAATTAATTAATTGATATAATAAAGATAAATTGATCTAAGCGACATAAAACCACATAAATCAACGTTGAATAAAATAAATAAATGCTTTGCCAGTTAATGCTTTAATTTTTCTTGATTCTAAAGCTGTTTTCATTTTCACGATATAACAATAAATAAAAAAGTTATGTCCATTTTTCTGCAGGTAGTTTATATAAAAAGCCTTATAATCATTTTTAATTGAGATACCTTAACAGCGGCTACTAAAACAGGGATCAAGCTGTATCTTCAACTGGACCGATTTTGATAAAACATGGCGCAGTATTTAAGTCGGAATAGTAGTACCTTTAAGACTATATAGAATAGTTTGATTAAAATATACCAGCTGATTTTTGTCTGAAGATCGAATAGACAAACAAACAAACATTGACCGATTTGGTTTCGGAAGCCCTTAATTAGTCGATCTGAGTAGTTTTTTTAATATCTTTGATTTTTGAAAATTTGACATTTAACAATTTTATAATAGTATAGATATGTTTTTTAAATTAAACGTGTTAATTTTCCCGTATAACGCCGACATAATAATAACCGGCACACTACAGGGGCACGGACCTCCCCTTATCAGGAGGAGGATTAGGCCATAGTCTACCGCGCTGGCCTAGTGCGGATTGGTAGACTTCACACACCCATGCGGGCATGCAGGTTTCCTCACGAAGGTTTCCTTCTCCGTTAAGTACATTGGTGTCTACAATGTAGACCGTACATGAATTACAAATAATAACTCTGGAATAACTGGGTTCGAATCCCGGTAAAGGACCGGGATTCGAACCCACGACCCTTCGATCGTAAGCCGTGTCTAAAACCACTACACCACCAATGTACACTAGGGGGTCCATATCTAACAGTATTTTTCCAAGACCCAATAATGATGTTATGATGACATTTATTTCGTGAGTGCATCAAACAATTCAATCGGCTGCGGCTGACTGATCGATGTTAGACAAGTAAGTGTGTTAGATGCTTGAAGTATCAGTTATACTATCAGAAGTGGATATCCATATATTTATTCGTATTTATCATCATTATCAGCCCATGGAACTCCACTGCTGGGCATGATCTCTTCCTTAAAAAGGAGGGATTCGCCATAATCCCCATGCTTGGGAGTCGTCCTGAAGATCGCAGTAGGTTTTGATTGAATAACAGGATAATGTTGCTGCCCATTATCCTGATAGGTACAGCCCTAATCTGGTGTTCACAACATTCTGAGAAGAGATGAAGTGACGCTCTTATTATGGCAGCGTCACGCGGCAAAATGAGATCAAGTGACGCTATTATTGCTAGCGCCACACAGCAAAATGAGATCAAGTGACGCTATTATTGCTGGTGCCACACAGCAAAATAAAACGAGATCAAGTGACGTTATTATTGCTAGCGCCACACAGCAAAATAAAATGAGAACAAGTGACAATATTATTGCGCTAGCGCCACACAGCAAAATTAGTATTCGTATGGATCGAATGATAAGCTATCAACGTTACCTTCAAGTATGTATACGTTCAAGCTTGCCTGAAAACACATGACAAATATTAAAATACGCGCCTTATTCACAAGTTTAACAAACACGTAAATATTTGTGTACAGTGCAATGTTAATTTCTTTTTTATTCTCCTTTTATAGAGAAATTATTAAGACAGATATTTTGCATAATTAATCACGTTGAAATTATTTAATTAGGCTGTCATCTGATTTGAATAATATCAAATTTAATGTCATTTCAAGTTTATATTCTGACATTGATTATATTAATTCTTAATTCAAAAATAAAATAACATTATAATTTCACATCTATTTACATAATTACATATAGTCTGAAGAAAGGAATTGTTTTTAAATTTAAATTTCGAATCGTCTGACGTAGTCATCTGGTGGATTGAACGCTGGAATTTTTTTTTTGGGTGGAAAATGAGCATTTTCGTTCACTCGCATTCTGCCAGGTTGTTGAGCACCTTGCTCTCCGAATGGTATGCATTAGATACTGGTAATTAAGTTTACTCATATATTTATTGTTGTTTGACGTCGGCACAATAATAGACTCGCTCCATTACTTTCCGTCGGTGCTATGAGAATAAGTTAAAGGATGTACCAGGATAATGGGATGCAGAGTTATCCTGTAATTCCATCAAATTCTGTTGCAATCTCCAAGACGACTGCCAAGGGTGGAACTTATGGTAAATCACTCCTTTTTAAGGTGGAGGCCTATGCCCAGGAAAGGACTTTCAAGGACTACTTTATTTATTTACTTACACTTCATAGAATAATAGCATATGGGTGGACTTAATACCTAAGGCATTTCTACCAGTTGCCCTTTAGATGATACTGACATAAGGTAGGTGAAGTATCTGATGTAAAATAAAGGGGTATGAAACGCATGTTTTATCTTAAATTATCTTAAATAATGTTTATATACATAAATATAAGATACAAAATAGACTAACACAACAACGCTAAAATATAATATATGAATACATAAATATAATAAACACTGATTTATTGAGATGATTCTGCCATTACACATTGAAGAAACTCACAAGTTTTAATTTTAAATGCGTAATGTGTGGCAGTGAATTACAGAGGACACATTGAACCAGAACATACGTGTGAATAAGACCAGAACTATGATGATGATGATGTAATCAATTTTTGTAGTTAGATAAACGGGAGTGACCAACAAAAGTAGTATTATATTTATTCATTCATTCGCAAACCATTTTTAAAATCGATGGGTTTAAATCTTAACCAGTTTAATAAATTAACGTGGGAGTATTTCACTCCTTTGAACAGCCAATCTAGGCATCATAAGTTTCGATTTTTTCCCTTTTTATCTGTGTAATCAGTGTGCAGTGTAATTAGTTAATCTGTGCCTTTGTGTAATTAGTACGAGGTTGTCAGAGCCAATATTGGCTTCACCTTTGTAAAATAGAGAACCGTTCTGCCTGTCATATCGTGTGCGAGCCCCATGGAGATTTTGATTGACAGTGGATAACGTTGCTGCCCGTTATTGTTGCTTGCTCTCACAGCAACAGCGTGAAGAAATGTGGTGATGCTGTAATTATGTCGGTGCTATACAGAATGTCATATGTCATCGTATCATCCTGTATTAAAATTATACTATAATACATTTACGCGTATGTATAAAAACAGGTGCATTAGTGGTGTAATGGTGTTAGACACGGCTTACGGTCGAAGGGTCGTGGGTTCGATCCCGGTCCCATGCCACCGAGTTACTATTTATAATTCATGTACGGTCTACATTGTACACACCAATGTTCTTAACGGAGAAGGAAAACTTTGTGAGGAAACCTTCATGCTAGCATGAGTGTGTGAAGTCTACCAACCTGCACTAGGCCAGCGCGGTAGACTACGGCCTAATCCCCTTCCTGATCGGGGGAAGTCCGTAGCCCTGTAGTGAGGTAATAGAAAGAGGTAGATTCTTTATATACATACCTTTCTAATTACTAACGAGAGTGCTGATGGCAAATTATGGACCGGCTTCAGGAAAAGATCTCAAATTTTTGTGGTCCTATGTTTTTCGCTTCTCATTATACCCTTAGTAAGGAGGAAATAGGAGTTATCTCCGAGCGTTTCTGGTGCACGCTCAATGGAACATCTTCCAGGTGGCGCACGGAGGCCGCTCTTATGTCTTGGTTATGAAGGGTTTGAGTATTCGGCCGATGTGGACCCATCTCCGAGGGCACCGGAGGCCCTTGGTTGATTTGCTGATCGTTCGTAGGTAAGCGGTCTTGCATCCATCCGTGTTCCAAACGCAATGTGTCTGTCTGTATGTGTGTGTGCAAATATGATATATTTGGCCTGCAGCAGTGATAGCGATAGATCATGCGTGCAGTCTTAAATTTTGAGTTCAATTCCTAGGTACACACTCTGATTTTTCGAAATTATGTGCGTATTAATAACTAGCTTTTGCCCACGGTTCCGCCTGCGTGAATGTCGGTTTTCTGCAACATGAGAAAATCTGACACAGTCACAGATTTATATAAAAAGTCGATAATCACTTTTACTTGACCTCTCGAACCTATGCGGCGGCTACTAAAACAGGGATCAAGTTGTATTTTCAATTCTACTGGACCGATTTTGATGAAACATGCCGCATTAATTAAGTCGGAATAGTGCCTTAACACTGTAATAGTTTAATCAAAATCTAGCTGCTGGTTTTTGCGTGAAGCCCGAACAAATAAACAAACAAACCGACATCGATGGATTTGGTTTCAGAAGCCCTTAATTAGTCGATCTGAGTAGGTAGTTTGTTTTTAAGAATTTTTGATTTTTGAAAATTTGACATTTAACAATTTTATAATAGTAGGTTTAATAAATAATTATTACTCGCTTCAAACAGTGAGGAAACCTTACATGCACGAGAGATTTCCTCTACATGTGAAGTCTGTTAACCCGAATTAGGCTAGCGTGGTGGACTATATATAGCCTACCCCCTCTCACTCTGAGGAGAGACTCGTGCACTGCAGTCGAATAGCCGATGGGTTGATATGATGGTAATGATAAAAGAGTAGGTAATCTAGTCTTTTCTATATTAGTCTACTCTATTCTATATTAAGTAATATTACTGGAAATATCCAAATAAATATAAAACCGGCGTTGTCCTTAATTAGTTTCTGAGATTACCCAAAATATACAGCCTATAATAAAATTCTCATTACATAAATAGGAAGGGAATAAAGTCCAATATCGAAGGAATATCATTTTAATTGCTTTCAGTAATCTTTTAAAGTGTCGCTATTTGAATGACCAATTCCTTTACCAATTCCAAGACCAAACCATTAAGACAAGAAAGGGTAATAAAAGTCTATAATCCGATATAATTTAAATATTTATTTCGTAATGTCACTTCAAACAACAAAAGAGCTAGCGGCCGCTCGCTCGGGACTTGAGAGCGAACCTGCCGCGGCTTCATAGACTATAGGACCTTTACCGTTCACATCTGATCCGATTCACCGATAGGAGTTTAAAATCGCTAGATACAGTACTAAAATAAGTTTCAAACTCAGGAATTCCAAGTAAATGTGGTTCGTCAAATCAGCAAATTGTATCAGATGCTACGGACAGAGGCGCTTAACGTGTAAAAAACAATTTCTCAACATCATCTAATATAGCTTTATATTATTTACAATATCATCACCGGATAAACGTATTTACATCATCTACTTAGTATGTATGACATNTTCCAAGTAAATGTGGTTCGTCAAATCAGCAAATTGTATCAGATGCTACGGACAGAGGCGCTTAACGTGTATAAAACAATTTCTCAACATCATCTAATATAGCTTTATATTATTTACAATATCATCACCGGATAAACGTATTTACATCATCTACTTAGTATGTATGACACACAGAAAGCGAAATATGATACAAGAGAATTATATAGTCCAAGAGCCAGAAGGCTTATTAATTATATACAAAGTAGTAATATTTTCGTTAGAATTTTTTATTTCGGCCCCGCCTGTGCGCGCCGAATAGAATGCGTGCGAACGCTTTACGAAAGTCAGGACTGAAAATCGTATATATAACTGGGTTCAGAGTAGAGTTGAAGTAACCTAGCCACAAGAAGAAACTTGCTAAATAATCACTTATAACGCACGTTTGGCATATCGGCATCACGAGAGCCATTATGAAGAAAGGGAGCCAGCAAAACACGAAAGCGCCGGTTATAATAGCAAGGGTTTTCGCCGCTTTCCTTTCTCTTTTCGCTTCGAGGGATTCCTTCTTTTCTCGCTGTGATGGAGCGGGCATAATCGCTCGTTCTGGCTTCGAACCGTTAGTTACTGTCGAGGAAGACTTCTCTGGAGATACTGAGGGGACAGATTTTTCGTTAACCGTAAACGCTGTAGTCTTTGGCTCTTCATCCAACGTATCAACAGTTGATGTGCTTTGACCTTCAGTCAGTAACAATGCGGCGGCCAAAGTTTCGGCTCTTGTCCGCTGATTGCATTTCTTGAGGTTTAGGAAACGTTTTTTAACAAATCTCCTATCACGAGCTGATTGAACTGGTCGACCCGACGGCGGTGCTCCATCAGCTGATGTAGGCCTAGGTGGGGGAGGTTCCCTTCTCCTTCTGATACGTCTTCTAGCCGTCTGGAATATCTTCCAATATAAGATTAGAATTACGGCAAGTGGGACGTAGAACGTGGAGCATGTCGCAAATATTTGGTACGCGAGATCTTGGCTCACGAGGCACTTCTGTTGTTGTGTGATCCTGGCGAGATAATCTGGATCCTTCCAACCGAGTTGAGGCGCTAGAGAGACGACTAGAGCTGCTCCCCAGACGAGAAAAATCATTGTGAAGATGCGCTTCTCGTTGCGTAAGTGAATATAGTCCACGTTTGTTACAGCCCAATACCTGTAATGATAGTAAATATTACCAAATGCTGATTAACAAAGGAAATTGATTATGAGCTATCAATGAGATAGAATGATTAGAATGGTAATGTAATGGATGTGGTAAGATTTTCATGACTTCTCCGAGTTTTGAAATACATCTAAAACAGTAAGGATTGTGGGAATTTACAGAAATGACATCAGACGGTAGTTAGTTATTAGAACTCGCTTTACGGTCGCATCCTCTACGATAATGGCAAACTCTGACTAAAGTTGTGATAATGCTAGAAGATAATAACAATATATAGTCCGCAATAACCTCTGCGCATTGCTGGTAATTTATGAGACCTATTGGTTCTGAAAGTACCTCAGGTTGTCATGGAAAGAGCTATACTTGGAGTATCTATAATGAATAGAGTTAGGAATGATGAAACTCGTTGAAGAATCAAAGATTAATAAGCTGAAATAGCAATAGGCCCACCGTCTTAAATCAGATGGTGGATGTAGCGGACGAATTAAGGACTGAAGAACATTCAGTGGCTTACTGCGGTGATGCCAGATAGATCGATGTTTTAAGTCGGTATGCGAGAAGAGATTAGAGAGTGGTTTATCGTGGCGAGACATTGGTAGGCATGCCCAGCTAGCAGTGGACAGATACGGGCTGAAGATGTAGTAATTTTTGAATGTTTTTTTGCTTAAATTAAATTCTACACTGCACCGAAACGGAGTTTACATAATTTATATGTAGTAATAGCGTGATTAGTGAATGGTGTAAATTGAAGTATGATGTGGTGACAAACACCGAGAAAAGAATGCTTTCT
>WUAW01014041.1:39943-56407 GCA_017165845.1 Thaumetopoea pityocampa | reverse complement strand
ACAGAACGAATTTCCTTACAATAATTTAAAATATACAATGGCCAAGTGTTGTGTCCAGTTACAGGACAATTTGCATTGGAAATAATATGTAAATGTTCGTATAGAATATTTTAATTACGAGCCTGCTGACTGTATTTCGGTTACATTTGAATTTGATTAGGATTGGAGTTGTTGTGCCGTGGAGTCTATAGTTGATTTTGATATAATTTTATACCAAGGGCTGTGTAGAGATATAGAATGAAGAGATATAGTGACGCTATTATTATGCGCCGGCATAATAATAGCGTCACTATATCTCTTCACGTGGATGCTGCGAGAATCAGCCAAGGGATATATGAGATGTATGAGCAGCGTTATTTCTATTATCCAACTAATACCTTATCTTATCTTAATGCCCCCAACTGGGCGAGGCGAAGGCCTCGACGCACTTCGACCCAATGGGATCTTTTGTACTGTCCCAGTTGTGCTTGGCCTCAGCCCTCCTACACTAATTACTTAAGCACTGCCAACATTAGGTCAGATACTGTTTTAACAGCGAAGAGTCGATAGTCCTCTGGTCTGGGGTACGCCAGACCTAGAAGATCAATTCGCCTTCCGGCCAAAATATCACAACAACACAGCAAGTGTGTGGTGCCGGATAAATTCATCCTATGAACCAATACCTACTGTGATCTTCAATACGGTTGTCAAGCGTGGAGATTAGGGCAACCCCATTCTTTTTGAGAAGGAGGCTCATGTCCAGCAGTGGACATCCATGAGCTGATAATGATGGTGACATATTTGACATATTGAGCGGTTGTGGGATCCACTGTGAATAACCATCCGATACTTTTTAGAAAGGCTCGCAACCGGTTTAAAATATACCGGATAATAAAGTTTTTAACGGTTTCGTATACTGCTTTCGTTAATAATGAAACCGAACCGTAACCAAAATAGACCGGTTAAAATAAAACACGGCAGACAGCAGAATAGCACACTCTTGAGCCTCCATTCTCGGCGACGTTACATCAAAGAAATTTCAAGGATATACCGGTTAATAACGGGTAATGAACGATAACCTTAAATAGAACTTTATTTGCAGAATAACGTTTAATATATCGGTTTGAAGGAACTAAACCGAAATGATTATGTTTCTATGTACTTATGACCAAACCGGATTAAAAATGATTATGTTTCTATGTACTTATGGCCAAACCGGATTAAAAATGATTATGTTTCTATGTACTTATGGCCAAACCGGATTAAAAATGATTTATGTTTCTATGTACTTATGGCCAAACCGGATTAAAAATGATTTATGTTTCTATGTACTTATGGCTAAACCGGAATAAAAATTTAATTGGCTTCCGAGCCCTGGGCCTTAATTTCTCTCTCTTTTGAGCACTCTTTGGGGGAACTTTAGACTGTGGCGTGAGCCCGCACATATCACTGTCCTTCTGAAAATCACTGTACGTTTATATCTTCGATAATACGACCCTAATTTCATCATCAACCCTTGAAAGTCCACTGTGGGATATGGGTAGGAGACCCATATTCTTAAGAAAGGAGGGATTTGTTATAATTTATATGTTTGGCAGACGTAATGAAGATTGTGGTAGGTGTTGATTGAATAACAAGATAACGCGGCTGCCTATTATCCTGGTGCATATTTCAGTTGGCTAAGAGATGGTGCAACGCTATTATTATGGTCACACAGCAACTAAACCGCTTTATTCGTCTAACATTCATCCCCCATGCCCTAGTCCACATTCGTCCCTACTACAGGAGTACAGATCTCTCCTCATCAGGAGGGGGATTAGGCTACATCTACCACACTGGTCTAGTGCGGGTTGGTAGACTTCACAAATCCACGTGAGCATGCAGGTTTTCTCACAAAGTTTTCCTTCTCCGTTGAGTACATTAGTATCACAAATACAACTTAAATCAATTTAATATTAAAGTTGGCAACGTCATGGTTCATCACAGGACACGCCTCGTTTCCCGCGTGTGGCGAAAAGCGGGCTACGGATAGCCAGCCACTTTGCCCGTAGCAAGTGGAAAGGTCTCTGCTTACCCCAGTTCTTCGGTAGTATAGTGGTCAATATTCCCGCCTGTTACGCGGGAGACCGGGGTTCGATTCAGGGAAAAAGGAGTGATTTTATGTAATACTATCTTTTGTCCGCGGTTCCGCCCGCGTGATTGTCGGTTTTCCGGTACATAGGAAATCACGATAATAAATTCAATCAATCATAAATTTATACAAAAGCCCAAGAACCACTTTTACTTGAGCTCCCGTACCTTAACGGCGGCAACTAAAACAGGGATCAAGCTGTATCATCATTTCTATTAGACCGATTTTGATCGATGTGTATTTAAGTCGAAATAGTACCTTCAAGATTGTAATAGTGTAATAGCTTCACCATAATCTACCAGCTGACTTTTGCGTGAAGATCAACAAAAAACAAACAAACAAATAGATTTGATTTCAGAAGCCCTTAAATAGTCGATTTGAGTAGTATTTTTGAATTTTGACATTTAACTTTTTGAACAAAATTTGACATTTAACAATTGTATAACAGTATAAATAGATCGATCAAAGTACAGTACAATACGATGTTAACTATAAAGACAAGTTGAAACAGTTAAACAAGTTTCGTTTAGCAATGAAAATGTCGTCGAAGCTGAAAGCCGAAGTCTCCCGTAACTCCGTTACGTAATAATACAGCATTTAATACGTTATTATTCGCTCTGAAAAATGTTTATGAATTTTACTTTGTATGTACAGCGAGTAGAATTTTATCCGCAGTCGCTGAGTATGTTTCAAAATTAAATATTCTTTTTGTTAGGGTTCTGTAGATAAAATGGAATCCCATATTTATATATTACTAACCTTTGCCCGCGGCTCCGCTCGCGTGAATGTTGGTTTTCTGGTACATGAGACATAGATTTATATAAAAGAAACTTTATCCACGTTTACTTGACCTGTCGCACTTAAGCGGCGACTACTAAAACGAGGATCAAGCTGTATCATTAATTATACTGGACCGATTTTGATGAAACATGCCACATTAATTAAGTCGTAATAGTACCTTTAAGATGAAACAGTTTAATCAAAATCTACGCGTTGGTTTTTGCGTGAAACCCGAACAAACAAACAAACATCGATGGATTTGGCTTCAGAAGGCCTTAATTAGTCAATAATATGATGATATTTAAAAAAAAACTACTCAGTAGTTTGTTTTTAAATATCTTTGATTTTTGAAAATTTGACATTTAACGATTTTATAATAGTATAGAAGACTCCATATATTATCATCATCCCCCATTCATATTCGTCCCTACTACGGGTACATAGACCTCTCCTCATCAGGGGGGGAATTAAGCCGCGCTGGTCTAATGCTGGTTGGTAAACTTCACACACTCATGCGGGCATGCAGGTTTCCTCACGAAGTATTCCCTTTCCGTTGAGTACATTGGTGTCTACAAATACAACTTAAGCCAACTTAATATTAAAGTTGGCGGCGTCGTGGTTTGCCACCCGACACGTCACGTTTCCCGCAGGGGCGAAAAGTGGGCTATGGGTAGCCACTTTGCTCGTAGCAAGTGGAAAGACGTTGTCTCTGCCTACCCCGATTCTTCGGTAGTATACCCGCCTGTAACGCGGGAGACCGGGGTTCGTTTCCCCGCCGGAAAGCCAGAGAAAAGGGCGTGAGTGTATGTATGTATGTATAATAAATTATGAATAAATTATTTAACACATATCATTAAAATAATTTTCAAGTATATTTTATAGAAAGGATTATCGCATTTCATGCAGCAGGAGTTCACTGGCCTTTTCGAAATTAAAAGAGAAACAAGTGTATAGATATTTGAACACTGAGAATATTTTCCGATAGCGATGAAATTATGACGTACGTCCGGCATTTTCGAAAAGTCTATGGAAATTTGAATGGAGCCACGGCAATGAGTTATAATTAATTACCTGTAAACTTAGTTATGTTAGAAATTATGGCGCACGGCCGGGAAGATTTTTCAGTAGATAAAGTCCACGTGAGCACAGCCGACAATAGTTAGTTACAATTAATTCTATTTCTTTTTTTTTTTTAAAAAGACACCTCCCACATTAGAATTAATTTCCTGTGTCGCGAGGACTTTACAAACATTCAAATAACAGGAACACAGAACACCCAGATTCAGAACAACAATTTTTGGTATACACAAAGCTGTTGTCCCGTGTGGGGATCGAACCCACAACACTCGACAGCGCAGTGGAGAAGCGACCACTTAAACCACTGCGCTATCCGTGCAGTCAAATTACATGCAAATAAAGCATAATAGAATTTAGCTATAAAATTTAGGATCAATTTTTATCGCGTTGATATAAGAGGATTGCAAGGGTGGATTGTGAAATAGTTTTATGTGATCATTATCATATAGTTCGGCAAAGTTACTTTATCGCCTAAATATTTTACAAAATAAAGTTCTCGAGGACCTTGTATATAAAATTTCTGTAAGTCTTTAAGTTAAAGTTACAATATTTTTTTACTGTATGCCATTATTATTTAATTATTAGAAAGAAAGTGGAAAGAAGATCGATTATCAAGTAAAAACTTATATAAAGTTGTAACATTGTTTTTTGTTATTATTGTGACCCGTAAAGTTCATTATTATGCGTTATCTTTTTTCATAATTATCATCATCGTCGTTAACCCGTGAAAGTCCACTGCTGGACTTAGAACTCCTCCTTAAATAGGAGGGAGTTACTACCTTTTTTAATGTGCAGAAACGCATACTTCTGTTTCGAGGCCACGGCTCAACTTTTTTTTAAAGACACCTCCGCATTAGGATTAAATTCCTGTGTCGCGGGGACTTTAAAAACATTCAAATAATCCGTATGTGGGATTTGCGCTCATTGCAAACTGTACGCGTCTGTTTGTGGCCTGTGTGCCGCGAGGATTATTCGCGTATCAGTGCGCACCATTTTACTGTCCTTGATGCGGACGGACTTGGGTCCGTGTGCAGGGAAATCTGGCTCCCCGATTCCGCTGAAGCCGGAGCCCTTCTGGTGGAGTGACCAAGTTTCCTCCCCACCGTTCTCAGTCTTAGGTGGTATTCTCAAATAACCCGATAGTTTCTAGTATTGCCTTACGCTTTATCTGATTTTTATTTAATTAAAATTTGTCATCAAATTAAGCTTTTCAAATAACAATTATTTTATTTCAAACATATTATATTTTTTTCACAACATTCAAGTTTGGGGTATTTTTATTTATTTATTTATTTATTTATTTATTTATTTATTTATTTAATCTTCTTATAGAATGTGTAAAGGTGAACTGGCATTCACTGCCAGTCTATCATTATATGGTAAGGTTACGGTGAATGATTATAAATAAATATGACTTATTTTTCCCCTGTCACCATATTATTGAATATTATGAAAAAAAGTATAAATAAATACCGTCGTGGTCTAGTTGTGCTAAACACGACTCGCGATCAATAGGTCGTGAGTTCGATAGACGAGTTTGAAAATANATCTTCTTATAGAATGTGTAAAGGTGAACTGGCATTCACTGCCAGTCTATCATTATATGGTAAGGTTACGGTGAATGATTATAAATAAATATGACTTATTTTTCCCCTGTCACCATATTATTGAATATTATGAAAAAAAGTATAAATAAATACTTTCGTGGTCTAGTTGTGCTAAACACGACTCGCGATCAATAGGTCGTGAGTTCGATAGACGAGTTTGAAAATAACCACTGGTTTATTATTAAATTCACGTACGATCTACATCACTGATACCCAAAGTGGTCTATATAGACCCCCAGGGATCGACGATGACCGGCAAGGGGTCCACGCCAACTGTCAAAAACACATTTGAAATTAATAAATTTTCAACAATGTTATATTAACTACGCTTTGGGGGTCTACCCAAAAGTGAAAAACATTACAAGTGGTCTACAAGACAAAAAAGTTTGAGGATTTCTGGTTCACATCGTAGATAGTAATATATTCAACGGAGAAGGAAATCTTCGTGAGGAAACCTACGTGCCCATATGGGTGTGTGAAGTTTATCAACCAGTACTAGGTCAGCGTGGTAGACTATCTATGTCCCCCCTGATTACGAGAGATCCGTTCCTTTGTTTGAAAGAGGAGACTAAGAATAATGATGGAAAAAGTTCATGCACTAATTAATAGATATATCGGTGCTAATTCTGCTGTAACAGAGCTTAACTAAATTTAGTCTCTCCCTATCTTTTTCTAATGTCAAACCCCAAAACAAGATAGCAAACATTTATAGCAAGGACTGTTCTGTTAAATGGTTCAAAAAAATGTTGCGTTTTTGCGTATCTTTAGGGCGCATTTTCCTAGGTCGCGTTTAAATCTTTAAATTTTAACGTATCTAAATGAAATTGACAACATCAAAATTGTAGCTATCTCGTTTTGATGTTTGACATTAGAAAAAGATAGGGAGAGACTAAATTTACTTAAGTTCTGTTGCCGCAAAATTATCACAATTGATTTCCAAATGTCATTTAAAATTAATTGGTTGTTTAACCACTTCACTTCTTGGTTTATGGCGTTTGGCCAATGTGATACAATTCTGCCAGTATCCAGTTATGAAAAAACTGTAACCGTTGGTACCTTAATTTTGGTTTTTAATGTTTTTTTATACTCGCAATAAAAAAAAATTGAATTCAAAATACGTTTCTTTTCCCCTTGCATTTCGTTATTCTGTTTAGAAAAGCATTTTTAATAGATGCATAAACAGCCATTGAAATTTTAATAAGCAGTATGCTTTAGTCGTTACGTTTTAGAGGGNTCCCCTTGCATTTCGTTATTCTGTTTAGAAAAGCAATTTTAATAGATGCATAAACAGCCATTGAAATTTTAATAAGCAGTATGCTTTAGTCGTTACGTTTTAGAGGGCTCTTGAAGCTACTAATAAAACGTTATCTTGTTTATTTCGGAACATTAATATTTTTATTGTACACTATTTGTTGTATTTCTATTGGATTGTCATTTAAAACTGTTTTGTTGCGTATCAAAATTAATATTAACTTGAATAAATATTTTATTACTGCTTTAAATGAAGTAATTTGTTTAACAATTTGTTTCAAAAAGGTCAACTTCGTAGCACCTTTAAAGCGGCGAATGTCATACATTTCAAAGATTCATGAATGATGATTCATGTATTCGTTTAATTTTTGGTCTCCGAAAGTACGACCATGCATCAGAGTTTCGGAAACGTTTGAAGTGGCTGTCTGTTCTGGAGCGTCGAGATGCTCGTGTTCTGTCTTTTCTTTATTCTGTTCTTCACAACTCGAACACACCAGCCTATCTCCGGGAACGTTTTGAGTATCTTATCCCCAGGGCAGAACCCTGCCGCACAAGTTCTTCTCTTCTCTTGCGTATCCCACATCATAGATCCAGTCGTTACAGTGAGTCTTTCACTGTGCGTGCGGTACGCCTATGGAATTCACTTCCTCATTCTATTCAGGATAGCTCTTCTATGATTGTTTTCGAGGAAAAAGTTAAGGAGTACTTACTTTCAAAATAATATATGTATGTAAGTATTTTACTGTGTTGTTGTTTATAAGTATATGTATGTTTGTGTATGCTTCTGTACCTAGTACACTGGATTCTATTCTCTTTCTAGTCTCAAATATTTTTACACTCTAAGGTTTGCTGGAAGAAAACTCAATTTTTGAGTTAAGCTCGCTTTTGTACATCTGTTTTTCATTATTTACAAACGTATTTACCTGTTTGTGTACAATAAGAATAAAATAAATAAATAAATGATTTTTCAAAGATTTATGTGAATGAGGCCAGAGAGGTGTCTCAGGATCGCAGTATGTGGCGAACTCTTGTCTCTGCCTACACCTATGGAATACTCTATCATGATCATCATCCCTAGTCCATATTCGTTGCCATTAAACTGGCACAGACCTCTCCTAATTAGAAGGGGGATTAGGATTTAGTCTACTACGCTGGCCTAGTGCGGTTTGGTGGATTTCACAGATCCATGCCGTCATGCAGGTTTTCTCATAGTTTTCCTTATCCGATGAGTATATTGGTGTTTACACTGACGTACATGAATTGGAAAAATCTCAGTGGTACGGGACCAGGATCGAACCCGCTACCTTTCGACAGGAAATCGTATCAGATATAATTAGACCATCAATATACTTATACCAATGTACAATGTAATGATACTGTATATACGTATGTAATTTTTTATTACTCTGAGCTCTTATAAATAGACCTTTTGTAGATTTCTGTAGGTTGAAGCAGCCTTCGCAGTCAAATTGATCGGAAAGCGGTTTGTTTTATTCGTGACATAAAAAAAGGTACATTCTCAGCTACGACTTGGAGTATGATACATCTATAATGTATATTCATATGGTAATATTTACGTGGTAGTATAATAATATATTATAATTCTTTCTCTCTATACATTGATCTGACCCCAAATTAGGATACCCTGTGTGTTGGGTACTAGACAACTATATACTTATTTATATAGAAAAATACTAAACCATTTAAGGTCAGGGAGTACTTAGTCTTTTAGCTTATCCGGGAAATAGACAAGGCTTTTAGCTTATCCGGCAAGTATACGGGTAAGCGACCCCGGCCCCCCGAGCTACTACTGTCTCTTCCTACTCCTTCCGAGATAGTAGTATCCTATATCCTATAGTCCTTCATCTAAATTCCATATTCCTTTCTCAATACACCTTTCCCACCTCATCCTCTTTCCTTTTCTCTCCATTACATTTCTCTTTAATACTTTTGAACCTTATAAAATGGCGGCGTCGTGGTTTGCCTCCCGATACGTCTCGTTGCCTGCGGAAGCGAAACGTGGGTTGCGGATAGCCACTTTGCTACATCAAATGATCGTAGCAGGTGGAAGGAAGTGGTCTCTGCCTACCCCAATGGGAAAGAGGCGTGACTGTATGTATGTAGGTAGTATGTACTGTGGTCTCTGCCTATCCTTATGGGATATCGACGTGAGTGTATGTATGTATAATACATACATTAAACCATATATAAATAAAGATCAACGACTTGGGTACAAATATTCCGGGACCAATTGGCACAATATTCAGGGTCACTACGACTGAACCAAACAGTAATTATTTTAACCTGCCTCACAAGCACATCTTCTGCAACAGCAGCAGACTCTAACTTAAGTCGCTGTAAAGCTAGTGTAAAAAAGGTATTGTAAATAAGGTAAATTGGTAGTGTAAATAAGGTATATATATTGGGGTAAATTTTGTTGTAACACAATTTAGCTAAATAAAGGCTCTGCTATCTTTTTCTAATACCAAGCGCCAAAACGAAATAGCAACAATTTTGGCGCTGACAGTCTTTCTAGACGTGTCAAAATTAAGTCCTACATACAAATTTAGACGTAACTTCGGACCATGCCGATTAAAGATACGCAAAAAGATGCAACGTTTTTTGATCTTTTTGACAGAAATATAGGTTGGTACTCGTCAAAAATGTTTACTATCTCTTTTTGGTGTTTGGCATTAGAAAAAGAGAGGAGAGCCCAAATTTAGCTTAAGTTGTGTTACATCATAATTAACACCATTGTATGTTCTAGTACCTAGGATATGTAGTCCAACTAGTTAGGACTGGTCGAATTTTGAGAAAGTGGTTAGTCGTCGTATCCAACTCATCTGGGTAGCGTTCGGAAAACGACATCTTCTCATCAAAAATAAAGCAATGCCTTAAGACTATGGTATTCTATTAGTGGATACTGCCAGTGCTGACCTTTTTTGGAGATTTTCTGCGAGATAGAATCTAGAACGAGAAGATCCGCAGAATAAGCAGAATCACAGAATCAAATAATGAAATAAGCAAACATAACTCACGGATTTTAAACTAGGAGCAATAGTAGAAGATAGGGCATGTACCGCATAACCGATAGACTTTTAGGCTCTGAAGTGCGAGAATGGCAGCACCGAACCAAAAAGCGAGCTGTGGGTCCACCCCTTGACTAGATGGACCGATGACCTAATTCATTGATACCCAAAATGATTTAAATCGATCCCCAGGGGTCGGGGGTCAATAACAAAAACACATTTGAAGTTGATGAATTGGCAAAAATTCAATATTAGCTAAGCAGGGTGTATAACCAAAAGCGAAATACAAAGACGAAACAATAAATTTGGGGACCCCTGACCTAATTAATATCAATGAATGAATGCCGCTTACAGTCGCTCGGAGTAGCGATCATTAGAGGAGGCTTATCCCTAATTACAGATGTGTGTGGCCTGATAAGACGACCATAAATGCAATATCCGGAGCGATAACTCACATATTTATATCACAAGATATTAAATATTAATAACCTAACTTAAGATTGCTAGGGATAGCTTATTGCAAACCGGATTTAATCGTTACGACCATCTTAACAGCGAATGTGCTTATAGTGACGATATTGAAACTTGCTGTAATGCGAGTTCTCAGCTCATACAATATTGTGACGACGACTTTGTTACATAGTGGTCATCAATTCTAATGTAATACAACTTAAAATAAATTTCGGCTCACCTTTTCTTTTTACAATGCCAAACACCGAACGAGATAGCAAACATTTTCAGCGAGTATCAATCTACATTTCTGTCAAAAGATACAAAGAATGTTTTGTTTTTGCGTATCTTCGATTGGCACGTTCTGAGGTCACGTCTAAATCTGTAGGTAGAATTTAATTTTGATGTGTCGAAACAAAATTGACAGCGCCAAAATTTTCGATATCTCGTTTTGACGTTTGACATTAGAAAAACATAATCCTAAATTTAGCTGTGCAACAACAGAATTTACACCAGTATCACACATCCTCGACAGATGGCGAAATTCTTGTATATCATAGAAAGCTGAATCAAATCTTGACTTCATGATAAAACTTGTATGTGAAATTGACTAGTGTACATAACCATTATCCAACAACATCAGCTCCTGGAAGTCCACTGTTTTGTCATAATCTTTACGCTTCTTTTTGGCAGTCGTCTTGAAAATCGCGGTAAATTTTCATTGAATAATACTTACTTACTTATTCAGTACATTCCTTAGCTGGTTCTTACAGCATCCACCGGAAGATATGGAGACGATAAAGATCTCTTGAGTTTATTTCAAGGCGGGGCTACAATAATATAGGCCACAATGTGCCAAGTTCTTATATATTAAAAATTTATAATAAGGTTGATCACGACGAATCTTTTCTTTGTAATTTAAGGTCTATAAACTGCTCTAATAGAATATTGCTCTAACAGAATATCTTTTACACAAGATTAGAGTTATTAATAAATCCAAATGATAATCTGCAATAATAAAATAAAATTAACGTATCATACTTAGAATAGAAAAGTAACAATTTGACAACACAATTCACTCCCCGAGTCTAAACATAAAATACTTCCGGCCATAAAAAACTTCCGCCGTTTGAAAAAACCTTGAAAGACAAAGTTGCGAGTAAGATAGTGCATAAACACTTTTATGATCCACATATATGTATAGAAGCGGGTGTATATTATTTAATATAACAAAACAAAACCATAACGTTCTCCCGTACGCATTCCTATCAACGCTTTTATAGTATCATAGAGTGGAACGTAATAAAGAGCAATATGGTTACATATGCTTCATCGAGAGCACTTAACCGAGCATTCGATAAACATTATATTCCCAAGAGAAATATATAACTATTCGAAGTATTGTATAACACTTTAGATTAAGGGAGTTACTATTATTTTAGTTTATCCCAAAAAAATTATAGATTTATATAAAAAAGTCTTTGAATCACTTTTACTTGACCTCTCGTACCTTAACGGCGGCTACTAAAACAGGGATCAAGCTGTATCATCAATTCTACTGTACCGATTTTGATGAAACATGCGGCAGTAATAAGTCGGAATACCTAGTACCTATAAGGCTGTAATAAGATTTTAACCAAAATCTACCCGCTAGTAAGCCCGAATAAACAAACATCGGCGAATTAGATTTCAGAAGCCCTTAATTGGTCGATCCGAGTAATTTGTTTTTAAATATCTTTGATTTTGAAAATTTAACATTTAACAATTATATAATAGAATAGATATGTCAGTTTTGTTGATTGGATCATTTCTGTTGAATTTCGTCCAATTTATCGTCGAAGTACTTTCCGTCAACTGATTGATAAAATTCCTTATAATTAGCGTTACTGCAGCTAAATTTAATGATGCTTTCGCAACGGATATTAGCAGAATTGTACCAAGTCGGTCAAACGCCATAAACTAAGAAGAAAGAAAGAAAGAAGAAGAATACTTCCAATTTAAATATATTTTGTATTGTGAAAGTAAGTATAATAGGTAATATTTTTCGTTATCATGTATTTGTAGTTTAGGAAACATTGTACTATAAATCTATTAAGACTGATCACCAGGCATTCTATTATCTACTGATATGATCCAATAGTCATTTAATATTATGAAGACTATTCAAGATTTTATATAATTACATTAGTTTTAGCTTCCATGTTACATCTTTCTAACTTTTCTTTAAGTTCTTATAATTTCTGATAAGGTAAATGCTAACTATAAAATACTATATGACTTTTTACAATTTATTATAGTACTAAATAATAAATGGCCATCGACAGTACAATGTGAGCAAACGAAGTCGACTTCCCATTATATTTCGCAGCTAGTAAATATAATAAATAAGGAAGATTACGGGCGTAATTTGCTGAACGTATACATCGGGCAGAATCATTTGTTCTCGTATTCTGAACCTTATTGCTTCTTAGAAATATGTGCTTGTTTATAAGCAAATATTACTAATCTAAAACGTATTTTCAAACTGATCTGTAAGTTATTTAAACTTTATGATACTAGTGTTCAGCTGTGTGGCGCTGGAATAATAATAGCGTCACTCCATATCTTCCCATGGACGCTGTGAGAACCAGCTGAGGATGAGAACTGAGATGTCCGAGGATAATGGGTAGCAGCTTTATCCTGTGATTCTCTCACAATCTACTGCGATCTGCAAGACTTCTGCCAAGTGTGGAGGTTATAGCAAATCCCTCTTTTTTTAAGAAGGAGGTCCATGTCCAGCAGTGGACTTCTAAGGCTGGTGAAGAAGAAGAAGAATACGAGTGTTCAAATATCGAATATTTGGAGACATTGTTAAAGCTATGTAAATTTATACAAATTATAAAATGGCAGTTGTTGACTTACATCCGGCCTTTTTTAAAATGGATATTAATATAAACGACTGATCCCCTTGTGGTTGTTATCGACCTCCGGCAGTTGACGAAATTGATGAATTTGCAAAATTCAATGCAAATTAAATAGGGGTTTATCCGAAATCGAAAATTATGGCAAAAGGTCCATGAGACAAAAACATTATGAGTTAGAATTTAAGGCACTTCTGACTTTTTGAAATCATGCGCCTATTAATAATTTAATAATTAAATATCACGAGGAACGAAGCTTTGAAAAGATTCAAAGTTTCGTCCCTAATATTCTAAGAGGAGACAGTAGCTTGCTCTGGAGTGGGACAGTAGATGGATTGTTGACGATAACGTTATTAGCGAACATTTTGTCACAATCCGTTTAGTAGCATAATTTCTAATGCGGTTGCCTAACTTTTGCTTCATCATCATCTCAAGTCCATATTCTATCCCACTACAGGGTTACGGACCTCCTCTGATCAGGAGAGGGATTAGGCCGTAGTCTACCGCGCTGGCCTAGTGCAAACTGGTAGACTTCACTCACCCATGCGGGCATGTAGATTTCCTCACGAAGTCTTCTTTCTCCGTCGAGTAAAATGGTTGTCTACAATGTAGACGGTACATGAATTATAAATAACTTAATGGTATGGGACCGGGATCGAACCCGCGACCTTTCGATCGTAAGTCGTGTCTATATTCAGTACACCATCGATGTACCTTTTGCTTACTTTTGTTTAAAGCGGTGTAGTACGAGGCGACAATAACAATAATAATACTTTGAAAAATGAAAATCTCCTTTGGGAAATTTAAAGACGATAACAATGATGATAGCTTCTTCTATAGATCTAAAAGTCAGGGGTTCAAAACCAATCTGAATCTGCTGTCATTTTCATGGCGTCTTTGTATTTCGGAAGGCAGCTAATCGCGTTCAAAACTGTATGTATCCAACACACGAAGGCCGGCGGTTGTCTCAATGTTACTAGTCGTGGCAAAGATTGTAAGGGTTTACGGAGAAGATATCAAAAGCAGACGTTTTACTAAACCTGCAACAACAAATTTTGCTTAGATCAGATAACACTAGGGCGAAGAAGAAGGAGGAGAAAAAGAAGACGATGATGATAATCATAAAATACATTTTTTAACGATAAGAAAAAAAGCTAGGAATATAGATTCTCAAATATAAGAAAGACGATTTCCCAACTTTGATATGCACACCTGTAGCATTTGAATAGCAAAGCTGAGACACACGCCTACATCTTGTCACAGTTTCCGCATGCATTAGCAATTTCACAGCTGCCGCGCAAATCGTTTAGACTCGAGCTGCACTTCGACGCCTGACGCATCGTACATATATAGGTATATAGCTTCTCTCGTAGTCATTATAAAAAAGTGTGTAGAAGATAAAATAAGTTCTTTTTGGATGCATTATTTCGTTGTTAAATTTTATATAAATAATGATTTTTAGCAACATCCTTTTCTGCTTTTTATTATTAATCCTCTCTGATTTTCAGGGTTTTCGATAATCAGGCGGTCACTGGTTTTGTATCAAATGCCTGCCGTGACTCTCATTCCCGTGAGTCTCATTCTAGCAGGGTAGATCGCTAGGAACCTGGGCTACTGTTGCTGTAAAACCGGTAAGATACATACATATAATCACGCCTTTTTCCTGGCTTTCCGTTGGGGAATCAAACCTCGGTCTGTCGCGTGGCAGACGGGGATACGAACAAACTATACTACCGGAGAATTAGGGAGGCAGAGATCACTTATTTCCACATGTTACGAGCAAAGTGGCTATCCGTAGCCCACTTTTCACCCCCGCGGGAAACGACACGTGACGGATGCCGAACCACGATCCGGCCATTTTATGACATTCAAAGGTGTTAAAAGTTCCGCATTGTGTTTCCACAAAAAGCAAAGATAACCAGGTCCACGCAAACAGAGACCCGCATGCTTGTGTAAGGCTACCCATCTTCTTGGGTCTACCGGTAAGATGAGATCCGAAAAAGCTTGTTAGCCCTGCACTTTAGCAACATACTAGGCGCAGATACCACGATGTAGCATATGGGGACTAGACCCCATATATAACTCCACATAGGGCTCTTACCCACTAAAACCACTAGGTTTTAGTGGGTAAGAGCCCTACGTGGAGTTATATACGTAGCCTTGGTGCAACCCGAATCCGTTAGTACTATTTCTATTCGTTCAAAAAATGTGGATCGCTTACATGAGGAGTTGGTTTGGGCTTTAGCGTATATGGTAGAGGTCCATTCAGTCCATTTTCATGAAAATCTACATCATCATCATCAACATCCCATTTACTGTCGCACTTCAAGGCACGGGTCTCTTCTTAGAATGAGAGGGGTAAAGCTACAGTCCATCTCGGTGTCCTAATGCGGGTTTGGTAGACTTCACAGGAGTAGAGAATCTCTATAAACATGTAGGTTCTCTGACAATGTTTTTCTTCCCCGTTTGATGCGTATAATAATTAATTATTAAATTATTAATACGCATGTTTTTGAAAAGTTAGAGTTGATTGCCTTGGATTCAAATTCGAAGTGAAAGACTATTTATGGTCGTACCATTAGGCTATCATTGCCATAAGTTAAAGTATATTTTTACAATATTAGTTATGCCATAATGTTGTCTATTAATAATTGCTGTTCCTATTATTATTATTAATCGAGATCAATCGTAAAACTTCATTACCAAATTTTTAAATTATTTAATTCCAAATTCGATTGCAGACTTTATCAATTTAAAATTCAAAAGCACCTATTTTAAATTCTATCTAATTCGAATACATAATTTTTAAATTAAAAGTTTATATTGCCTTTTAAAAAATAATAAGCAGTTTCTAACGAGTACGTGTGCCTTATTGAAGCTACGAAATTAAATTCTCTCTTCATTATTACAGTTGGGAATAACAAAAATATCGCGGGGACCATCATACCCGTTGGTTCGGAAGCGAACAATGTGTTCATTTAAAATATTACCCGAGGCCTCAACGGATTTGCGGGCATTAGTATTGTAATGAATGTATGTGTCAGTTTAATTCTACCAGTAATATGATAAATGTAATAGTTCGGCTGTAGGCTCGTATGTCTGTTTAATTTTTTAATTAATGTATGTGAGGTGCATTGGTGGTGTAGTGGTTTTAGACGCAGCTCACGATAGAAGGGTCGTGGGTTCGAATCCGGTCCCGTACCGCTGAGTTATTATTTGTAATTCATGTACGGTCTACATTGTAGACACCAATGTACTTA
>WUAW01014041.1:9843-23856 GCA_017165845.1 Thaumetopoea pityocampa | reverse complement strand
CAATATTATGATAGTATAGAAAAATTCAATTCGAAAACAAAATTATATGAGACCTAATATTGTTGTCTATATCATTATCTATATCATTGTATATATCATTCTAATTTAATTTATATGTATTTAAGATAAAATAACCATATTTCATTCATGTTTAAATTGACCCAAATTGGGCACTCTAATATTCCCATATAACTGTGAATCGAGAACGCGCTAAAACGTTACATATATCAAAACTAATTTGATATTTTTTTTAGACAAAATCTGTTGAAAGTAAGAAAAATCCTTAAAGCATTTCTCTTATAGCTTTGCATTCGAGGGAGTCATGTCGAGTGGATGGCGAGCCTCGTACTGCCTTGAACGATATACATACTAGATAAATATTTCTGATATAGATTCTTTATGAATCTTTTTTTAAAGTAATGCTTAGCGTGGCTGAGTTTTATGTACTAACTAGCATTTGTCCGCGGCTCCGCCCGCGTTAATATCGGTCGCTTTTCCGCTAAATGAGAAATCCCGACACAAATATACATTTATATATAAAGCCTAAGAACCACCTTTACTTGACCTCTCGTACCTTAGCGGCGGCTACTAAAACAGGGATCAAGCTGTATCTTCAATTCTATTGGACCGATTTTGATGAAACATGTCGCATTAAGCCGGAATAGTACTTTTAAGACTGTAATAGTTTGATCAAAATCTACCCGTCGGTTGTTGCGTGAAACCCAAACAAACAAACATCGATGGATTCGGTTTCAGAAGCCTTTAATTAGTCGATCTGAGCACTTTGTTATTAAATATCTTTGATATTTGAAAACTTGATATTTAAGAATTTTATAATAGTATAGATTTAAAATCAACTCCAACAATATCCTAACCGTCTCAAATGCTGGGGCCACACTAACGGTAAATGCCGTTAATTATCGCGATTATTGATGTTTAACGTAGGTGTGGCCACGACTTACCGCGATAATTTGACAACGGCATTCACATTGCCGTTTGACGTTAGCCGATAACTCAAGTGGCGGTACATCAAAGAGATTTAACGCGAGAATTAAAGCGTTGAAGCGGCCACACTACATATTGTCATTGTGCACCGCGAGCGCGTCGGGATCGCACGTGTTCACTAACGGGAAATGTAGTATGACTATGGAGTGGAATAACGAGAAAGTAATTGCATTTCTCGAGATTCTGCAAACAGAGCCATGTTTGTGGGATCCGAAACACAAAACTTTGAAGAATCGTACATCGCAAAATAATGCATGGCTACGAATCATGGAATTATTACCTTTTTTTATTAAATTTACACTCATCAAATACAAAGCAGCACCGGCAACGTCCATCTTGCTTGAAATTAAAGGAATTTAGCGCCAATTTTGTCGCCAAGAATGGGCATTCACGTTGACCGTTCAAGTGTAGCCACTTACTTTATCGCGTTAATAATTAACGCAATATTTATCGCGATGATAGGCATTGACGTTCCCCTTGACGTTGACCTTAGTGTGGCCCCAGCAAAAAGAATATTCTAGTCTAGTCCATTCATGACACTATGCCGGTACGTTAAGTTACGCCGCTACGCTTTGCTACGTACGTAGCGACGCGTAGTAGTGTAGTAAGTGCTGTGTAATGGTTAAAAGATATATTTTGATAATACATTCGTTTCCTCAAGCCAGTACCTCATAGGGGTAAATAGAATAAGGGTAGACAGAGACCACATTTCATCGTATACTACTACTATTCTAACACCTCTCTCTCGCCTCATCCACATTCATACATTTTTCATACAATATCGTTGATTAAAGGTGTAAAGAATTTGACATTTCCGAAACTATTTGTTGATTTGCTCAAAGTAAGTTTTTCTTGGGCGCCCTTTTCCGAACCTTTCACTCACATTTGTCCGGTACATTCGTTTCGTCTATCGAAGCTCACTCATCCTTTCTAAATGACTACACCATTGGAGCATTCCTTTCTCTATTCTTGTCATCGCATCGTGTTACAACTTACATCGATCCCTTATCACGTTAATCCAACTGATCAGTCAGAATGATTCTACAGATATTATTTTTAACATCCTCTTAATAATAAAAAAGTTTTTTTAAAAGGTAATTTTTATTTTATAGTGAACAAGATCCATATTACATTTACTGGTTTTGTAAAATAAAGACACTAAAATAGTATAGGTCAGGGAGTACTTGTTCTTTTGGCTTCTCCGGCAAATAGGTAAGCGACCCCGGCCCTCCGAGCTACTACTGTCTCTTCTTACTCCTTCCGAGATAGTAGTATCTTATACCCTATAGTCCTTTTCTCAAGTTCCATATTCCTTGTTCAATATACCTTTCCTACCTCATCCTTTTTTCCTTTCCTCTCCATTAAGCTGTGGGTACGCAATGAGGCACTTTAGTCACTTTTGAACCTCATAAAATGGCGGCGTCGTGATTCGCCACCCGACATGTCTCGTTGCCTACGGGGGCGAACTGTGGGCTGCGGATATCCACATTGCTCATTAAATGATCGTGGCAGGTGGAAAGAGTGGTCTCTGCCTACCCCAATGGGAAAGAGGCGTGACTGTATTTATGTAGTATGTATGTACTATGGTCCCTCCCTACCCTTATATCGGCGTGAGTGTATGTACTAAAATAGTAGCTTGTTACTTGTTGCCCCACTATGGGGGTATGGGCTTCCCCTAACCAGGAGAAGGATTAAGCCGTACTCTACTACGCTGACATAGTGCGGGTTAGACTTCATACACATGTACAGATTTATTCACATAGTTTCCTTTCTCTGTTAAGTATATTGGTGTCTAAAATAAAGACCGTGCTTGAGTTTGAGATTACCCAGTGGTACAGGGCCGGGATCAAACCCACGACCTTTAGATTGGAAGTACTATATAGCACCATTAAACTAATAATAATATTAATATTCTGTACATCTTTCACATACATTGATGTAGTCCCAAACCAGGATATTTTGTGTCTCAGCTATTAGACAACGATATACATACCTATATGTATAGATAAATACAGCACATAAATGAATAAATACATCCATGACTCGGATACAGATGTTTGTGCTCATCACACTAAGTTTGTCCCTACCAGAATTCGAACATGGGACTCTACTGTACCAATCAGTCGTCAACTACTAATATAAAATTTATTATTTTGTTACTTGTCATTTATAGATAATTATTTTCCGCGAAATATTATTTATTAGTAATGCCTCATGAGACCGCGCCTTTACAGTTTGGGGTGATCCCCAAAATACGCTGATAAAAACACATGATATTTGAAGAGTAAAACCGTGTTATTTTACTCAATGGAGGCCGAAAGCCGACATAAATGGAATCATTATTGGTGCGAAAGGAACACACAGTAACGTTCATTGTGTATGATTAATGTTATCTTATATACGTTCAAGTCATAAGCTTTAGCGGGTAGAGTCGAATTTTTATGAACTTCCTTTAACAATATCTTGGTATTATCAGGCCCGCTAAGTCGCACCGGTATAATAGAGTCGCTCCATATCTTCAAGTGGATGCTGTGAAAACCAGCTAAGTGGTTTACCAGAATAATGGGCAGTAGGGTTGTCCTGTTATTCAATCAATCTACAACAACACATAAATCTACTGCGATTTCCTAGACGCCTGTCAAGCGTGGAGAATATAACATATCCTTTTTTTTAAAGAACATGGCTTCAGCTGTAGACTAATTCAAACATTTTGTAGAAAACTATTTGAATCATCCATCCGTCCCCAGTCCATATTCATCTCCACTGCAGCGGAAGGAACCTTTCGTAATCAGAAGGGAGATTAGGCCACAGTCTACCAGGCTGGCCTATTCCGGTTCGTAGACTACACACACCCATGCGTCATGCAGGTTTCCTCATAAAGTTTTCTTTCTGCCTTAACTAAATTGGTGTCTACAATGTAGACCGTAGATGAATTAGACAACTCAGTAGTACGGGACCGGGTTTGAACCTACGACCTTTGGAACGCAAGCTGTGTCTGGCACCACTACAACGCGAATGTGCCTATTAAATGTACATGTATGTATTAAATGTATGTACCTAGTAATAATGTATTCAAATAGATACAAGTATTCAAATAGATACAAATCGAAACAAACTCAACCTAACACTGCGTATCGCCATCCAATCGCTCTCACTAATTAGCAGCTTGTTGAATAAGTCAACGAGTGTTACGTTGCCATGTTTTAAGTTAAAATAAATTTTGACTACAAGTTAGAAATGTTGGTTACCAGCTGTCTTTCTAGGAAATTAATGTTCTAAGTTTTACGAGAAACTTCGGTTATTAGGCTGAAATTTTTACTCTTGAAATTGAAGACAAAAGTTTTCATTATCGTATGTTATTGAACTAATCCTTCTTTTAAAGATATATAACACATATATTTAGTATCGTATATTGTAATTATTACTTGTCCACTTAAGGAATAGAGATGTGATCTTTTACAATTGGTCTCATAAATAAACATAGAGATATTCAACCTATTATTGAGAGAGCTAGAGTTTGGAGTTTCTTCGCAAAACATAACGACGATAACAGTAAAATAAATTCAATAGGCAGATGATTTTTTTAGCATATTTAAGCTAATACTTGACTACTATCCTACCTGAAGTAGCGATGTAACCTAGGGTGGTAAAAGGTAGCAGCTTAAAAAAAACCTATTCACTCTTGATTTAAAGACATTATAATCGGACGTAAATACTGACGCAGGAACACTATTCCAGTCTTTGGCTGACGTATTATGAATGTAGAAGGAAATCGCTTTGTACGGGTGGTAGGGATGTCTACGAGGTAGGGGTGATAGGTTGCCGTGGGTCTAATAGTCCGATGGTGAAAGGGGGGTGGAGGAATTAGATCGTGTAATTCCTGCGCACACTCTCCAAAATGTATTCTGTAGAATACTAAAAGGTCGGTTACCCTACGCCTATGCTTAAGGCTTTGTACATATGATAATGATATACTGATTATGAAGTGAATAAAATGTTATACTCATATTAATCCAAGATAATGTATTTTCAGTGAAAAGTGTTCAATATAATTTACAAGTTGGCAATACTGTTTTCTCATTTAATATGCTGATTTTTTTCATGTAGATGTGGCAATGTTTGCCACATCTACATGAAAAAATTCCTTATTGGTTTGATATCTGTCACAATATACAGGTACAATTTTATATAGATACTAGCTTTTGCCCGCGGCCCCGCTCGCGTGAATGTTGCATCAGGGAAAATTCCGACACAATCATAGATTTAAATAAAAAGTGAATGAAACACTTTTATTTGACCTCTCCTACCTAAGCGGCGGCTACTAAAACAGGGATCAAGCTGTATCTTCAACTCTACTGGACCGATTTTGATGAAACATGCTGCATTAATTAAGTCGAAATAGTACCTTTAAGACTGTAATACTTTAATTAAAATCTACCTGCTGGTTTTTGCGTGAAGCCCGAACAAACAAACAAACAAACATCGACGGATTTGGTTTCAGAAGTCCTGAATTAATCGATCGGAGTAGTTTGTTTTTAGATATCTTTGATCTTTGAAAATTTGACATTTAACAATTTTATAATAATATAGATAGATACCAACCCGCACTAGGCCAGCACGGTAGACTACGGCCTAATCCCCCTCCTGGGGACGATATGGACTGGGGATGATGATAGATATCTATCTATCATCATTCTATTTATCTATCTAGATAAATAGAAGATAGATAGCCGCGATAAGTTTATAAATTACAGACAAAATAGCTCATTTTATCTGCAACACAAAACGAGAATAGCGCACCTAATTAGCGGTTCCACGATAGTAACTAGTTACATATATATATACATATTATAGTTATATGATATATTATAGGAGTTGCATGAAAATACTGTATTCAGCATTTAGTTTTACTACTCGTAATAGAGTATATTGGTGATGTAGTAGTGGCAGATACAGCTTGCGATCGAAAGGTCGTAGGTTCGAACCTGGTCCCGTACCACTGATTTATTTCTAATTCATGTACGGTTTAAACTGTAGACACCAATATACTTAACGGAGAAGTAAAACTTCGTGAGGAAACCTGCATACCTCGCATGGGTGTGTGAAGTCTACTAACCCGCACTAGGCCAGCGTGATAGACTATTTCCTAATCCCCTTCCTAATCAAGGAAGGACCGTATCCGAATAGTGAGGACGGAGCTACCCTGATCACGAGCAGGATTAGACCGTAGTCTACTACGCTGGCCTAGTGCGGGTTGGTAGACTTCCCACACCCATGCGGGCATGCAGGTTTCCTTACGAAGTTTTCTTTCTCCGTTGAGTACATTGGTGTCTACAATGTAGACCGTATATGAATTTACCTCAAGAGTTAAAAAACAGGGATCGAAACTGCAACCTTTTGATGGCACGTATAAAAACTTGTGCTGATAAAATAGCATGTTCTGAAATTTGATAAGAAATAATATTACAGATTAACATAGCTCTTTTTGCTCTTAAACCAACATAAATATTATTAATATGAATCCATAAACATATATTTAATTATTAATTACTTCACTACAGCGCCACCTATCAAATCGTTGTATAGCTACGAATCATTATTTTGACAAAACAAATGCATTATACAAATATATACTTGTATATATACCGGGATCAGTCAAGTTGTTTAGAAGTTATACGATTACTAACAGACGCGATAACGATTAATTGTTATCATATAAAGATGTTTAACCGTTATCATCTGGATGTTTTCCAAGATTATCCCTAGCTGCGAGGATTTGATGTTTTGAGCATACATTCAAACATATTGAGATGATACCCTTGAAGGATGAAGGGTAAGGGAAGAATATAAAATATGATGATTAAAAAATACTATATGTGCGTATGTACGCGCGCTGTATGTTATAATTCTGTAGCTTAAAAATATATATGTATATAGGTAACTAGATTTAGCTAGCGGATCCGCTCGCGTCAATGTTGGTCCAAAATCTCGAAATATTTATAGTTTTACAAAAAAACTGAGGTACCATTTTATCTTGAGGTCTGTAGTGGTAACTACTGAAATGTAGATCAGGCTATATCTTAGGTTCTATTCGATCAATTTAGATAAAATATACTGTAGTATTTAAGCTGGAACAGTAATTTTAAGATTGAACAGTGTAACCAAATTTTACCAGCTAGTTTTTATGTAAAGATCAAATAAACAAATATACATACACACATACAGTCATGCCTTTTTCCCGCTGGGGTAGGTAGATACCATTTCTTTCGACTTGCTACGATCCTGACATACATATTTCGCTTCTTCTACATTCATCAACGCTTTCATACAAGCTCGTTGGTTACAAGTACTCCTGGCCTATCTTTCTTTCAACACGACTTCGATCTGGTCGAGATACGTTCGCCTGGGTCGACCCCTACCGATTTGTCCATTCAGACTCGTATTATTAATCCGCTTCGTCAATCTTCTTTCATCCATCCTCTATAATAATGGTAACATGATAAACTAACAGACACGAAACATGTTACATATAAATCTGACATATTATAATGTGTATATAAATAAAACTGACAGCTGACTGATTCATGTATGCTAAATAAATTTCACGATTAACTCCGTTATGTGAATTTTTCTTTGTGCGGTGGGCGCGCATAATACAAATTCACTCTCATAATTTTCTTCTAACTCGCCTAAAGCAATATAATTTCAAAAATGTCAACGAACTTTCAAAATATAATAAGTTCATCGAAGTTATACGGGTGAGCATCTTTTTCTTCTACATGGCTTAGCTCCTATTGGTAGAGTTCGCCTTTGCCCTTAGAAGAGTCAACCCATAAGCGCTAATTTCAAATTAATAAACTGTTCTATGTTTTAAATTATTTTAGTTGACTTTCACAAAGACTATTTTAAATGACAAAATAACCATTCCCAGTCCATAATCATTATCACTACAGGGGTTTAGAACTCCCCTAGTCAGGAAGGTGATTAAGTTGTATCTTACCATGCTGGTCAAGTGCAGGTTGGTAGACTTCACACATGCATGCGGGCATGCATTTTTCCTCACAAATTATTCCTTCTCCATTGGGTAGTAAGAATTTATAAATTAGATCGTACATGAGTTTGAAATAAGCCATTAATAACAACACCATTTTTGATTGCGAGTCGTATCTAGCATCACTTGACGACCAACATTTTGTCCCTCTCTCTCAAGAGCCCTTAGAAGTCCACTGCTGCACATGGGCAACTCTTTAGAAAGGTGGGACATGCCATAATCTCTTGACGCTTGGTAGAAGTCTTGGAGATATCAGTAGATATCAGTACATATCAGTAGATATCAGTAGATATCAGTAGATTTTGATGGTGTAACAGGATAACGCTGCTACACATTACCCTGGTACGCCCTTAGCTGATTCTTACAACACACAGACATGACAAAATAATTACGTAAAAATACTCGAATATGCCTTAAGACCAAGGTATACAATCAGTGCGTATTGGCAGTGATGACCCATGGATCTCAAACATGGCCACTGACTATGGGCCTCATAAGAAAGCTTAAGGTCACGCAGCGAGCAATGGAAAGAGCTATGCTCGGAATTTCCCTGCGAGATAAGACTCGACACGAGATAATTCGCAGGAGAAATAGAGTTACCGACATAGCTCGATGATTGCAAAACTGAAGTGGCAGTGGGCAGGACACATAGCTCGCAGAACTGATGGACACTGGGGTCTTAAAGTGCTGGAGTGGGGACCTCGAAGCGGAAAGCGTAATGCGGATAGACCCCCGATTAGGTGGACCGATGACCTGGTGAAGGTCACGGGCAATCGGTGGATGCAAGCGGCCATAGCCGCTCGATGTGGCGATCATTGGAGGAGGCCTATGTCCAGCAGTGGACGTCTGTGGGCTGATATGNNCTCGTATACGATGATGACAAAATGTTTTGTGATTAGAAGACAAAGAAGGTAGCAATGAAAATTATGCATGTTGATAAGAATTATTACAAGAGACAAACAGTACCTTTGAAAGTCAGCCTGTATATTGTATACACGAATCTGAAATCCTTTAAAGCAGAATAAAATAGAATATGGTGTGGAAACGCAATCCTCTAAGGAAAATATAAAACGAATTACTCTCTTTGTAAACGGTATTCTCTTTGAAATAAAAGGTAGCGCGGCCTTCGAACGTAACATGTTCTAATAATATGCACATATGTACGTTACGCATCTAGTATTTTGTCCTTGGACTGTATCTTGTATGGCGCTGGCATAAATATAGTGTTAAGCCATCTCTTGCCGTGAGTGCTGTGAGAACCAGCTAAGGGATGTACCAGGATAATTGGTAGCAGCGTCATCGTGTTATTCAGTCAAAATCTACTGCGATCTTCAAGACGCCTTTCAAGCGTGGAGATTATGGAAAATCCCTCTTTTTAAATAGGGAGCCCATTTCCAACAATGGATTACTACAGGCTGAGGATCCTGTTTCTTTTTCTTCTTCTTCTCCTATATTTCATAATGCCAATCTGCCACAAGTTCGCGACATTTCTGCCAGTGTTACATACAAGTACATATTATTTTTCAAGCCTTAAAATATTTCTTCTAGTTAAAAATAAAATGGTAGTTATGTATTTTACTGCTTTCTGTAAGTTTTGAAGTTAACCCGACGAATACAGCATTAAATAGGCGAATGTTCTCGCAGGCCTTGAAAAAATACGGTCAATTTTCATTATCGGTCACTGTTCCGTTAGAATGTAGGTGAAGTGTTTGAAGTGCATCGTTCAACGGGGAACGTAATGAACGAACATAATGGTGGTAATTCTGCTGTATAAGAACTTAACCAAATTTAGATTCTCCCTATCTTTTTCTAATGACAAAGGCCAAAGGAGATAACAAACATTTTTAGCGAGTACCAACCTACATTTCTGTCAAAACGTAAAAAAATTGCGTTCTTGCGTATCTTTTGTAAGTACGTTCAGAGAGCACGTCTGAATTTTTTAATTTTGACGTGTATAAGCAAAACTGACAGCGTCAACATTGTAGCTACCTCGTTTTGGCGTTTGGCATTAGAAAAAGATAGAGTCTAAATTTAGTTAAATTCTGTTACAAGAGAATCACCAACAATATTTTAGTACGTGCAAGCCTCTGTTCGTATTTGAGCCCTTAGTACGGCCACTAATTCGTAGTGTTTCGGTTTGTGCTGAGAAGCGCGCGGGTGATTGAATTGTCGGGGTAACGTAGCACGAGTCGGGGGCGGCGGAGACGCGGGATCACATCATCCTCCGGTTGGTAGGCGGTGGCGACCACCACTAGCGGATTCGGATGTTCGGAAGTCAACTTGAAGGACCTTTCGGATACTTCACGGAAGTATTTCGCGATTGTTGGGAGTTGGATGCCGGAGTGGAGATCGACTTTGCGCAGAAACCAATGGGGCACCTACGACTTTATCGAGAAATCAGTTTTGGATAATCTGGAGGGTCTTGAGAAGGGCGCGGGAATAAACTCGTCATCATTATAATACTTACGCGACTTCCGTAGTATCGGCAAGAAGATGGCAATGTGTTTTTAATGGATGCGAGCATTTGCATTTCGTCGTATCTCTTAATGCGATCGAGTGAGCTAAACAAAGCATTTTCACTTTAAAAAAATGATAAGTATGAAAGTCTCGACACGGGCGAAGGACCGATAAACAAGAAGCAAGAACATTTTAAATCAGATCATTTATTATGAGCAAGTTCATCTTAGTTCCTAACATCGTAGTTTTGTTTGTTTTCCAAGATAAACTTATCTCAGTTTCTTTTCTTATAAATATTAAGGTACACTCGCTTTGTAAGAATCAATTTATATGCAAATATACATTGAAAGAGAAACAGAATATTTTGTGTGCTTTTATTTGTGCTACACGTGAAATTGAAAACATCTTGTTAGGCATTTTCTAAGAGGGCTTACATTACAAAGTTTGTTAAATACTTTGTGATTTCACATTAATGTATATAGTACTTACAATATGACATTATCTAGTAGTGGCCTCATTGTAGTAACAGTGTGTCCAAAGTAGATGGCGTTATTTTACAATATGCAAAACTCCATGCAAGCTAAACTGCGGTATAAATATTTGTGTAGCTATTAGTGTATATAAAAATGTCGACAAGTACTTTCAAAGCAGTATGAGGCTCCGACAGGTACAAAACTTGACTTTTTTACGCGTGGAAAACGTGTCATGCACATTTCAACAAGGAGTGCACTACGATAAAGAAAGACCACGGCGGGTACTTCCATTTAGTCCTTTTCTTCAGCTATGCTCTCTCTGCTAAGTGAGAAGACTTTGGTTTTCCACTGATCTCTTTTTTGTTGTAGAGACTCTTGTTCCCCGACTCCATAGGAGCATACAGGATGCAGAGCACTTCCTTCGTGAAATTATAAGACTCGCTGAGCCGGTTCATCATCATTTTATCAGTATTGGACTTTCACAGGAGTGAAAGTCCATTACTTGATGATTATGGACTTCCTCTTTAAAAGGATAGATTTGCTATAATCTCTATGCTTGGCAGGCGTGTTGGATAGAAGATTTTGATTAAATAACAGGATAACGCGGTTACTCATTATATTGGTACATCACTTGGGTGCTTTTCACAGCATCTGCGGGAAGAAAAAGAGTGAAGCTATTATTATGCCGGCGCCTCAGAGCGCCGAGCTAGTTATTTATACCAACTACCCACAGTTTCATTTTGATTTAATTTATTAACTTTCCTAAAATATGTAAATATATGTATGTATACCTATACTAAATAGTATATCTATACGATTATGAATATGTAAAATGTCAAATTTTGTAAAGTTATAAAAAAAAAACTCAGATCGCCTAATTAAGAACTTCTGAAACCAAATCTGTCGATGTTTGTTTGTTAGATTGTTTGTTCGAGCTTCACGCAAAACCCAGCGGGTAGATTTTGATCAAACTATTACAGTCTCAAAGGTATTAAATATTGCGGCAGATGTTATCAAAATCGATCTTGTAGAAATAAAGATACAGCTTGATTCCTGTTTTAGTAGCCGCCGTTAAGGTACGACAGCTCAATTGAAAGTGGTTCTATAGGCTTTTTAGATAAATCTATGGTTGTTTCGAGATTTCCCATATAGCGGAAAACCTACATGTAGTCGGGTAAAAGTTAAGGTTAAAAGTATTATAGTATTTTTAATTTATTATAATGTATAATTTTAAATAAATATGCGTATGCACAGTAAAATTGTACCATCATATCTAGTTATGAATTCTTTTATCTAAAGTTTGTGGAAGAGATCGAATATGGCGATAAAACCGCCCAATGTACACTTTTTATTTCTTGTTAATTATGTTATATAATTTGTTGTATTGGTGTGCAATAAAGAGTATTTATTATTCTATTCTGTATATCGTAGGATATGAGGGGTATGAAAGCAATGGCGCCACTGTCGATATATTAGCCAATCACGTTACGCTAAAATCACGAATAGCAAGATGGCGGACGGAGTGATTTGCACGGAAAACCCAACGAGTAACTTAATATCGTTACGTTTACGCACTCCTAGTGCATGGTAAGTGTCGTTATTGCTTTTGTACCGTTCATATATCGGTAGTATCACCATTTCCGTACACGTCTTGTGTTTGCGTAAACACCACAAGTGCTCGTAATGACCGGTAACCTCGTAATTCATCGTAACCTATAATTACATGTAATGTGCGGGGTTCCGAAATTTGTGGGAGGATGTCTCATTTTTAACCAGTAATATATCTATACTATTATAAAATTGTTAAATTTTCAAAAATCAAAAATATTTAAAAACAATCTACTCAGATCGACTAATTAAGGGCTTTTGATGTTTGTTTTTTTATTTGTTTGTTCAGGCTTTACGCAAAAACCAGCAGGTAGATTTTAGTTAAATTATTACAGTCTTAAAGGTACTACTCCGACTTAAATAATGCGGCATGGTTCATCAAAATCGGTCCCGTAGAATTGAAGATACAGCTTGATCCCTGTTTTAGTAGCCGCCGTTAAGGTACGAGAGCTCAAGTAAAAGCTTGACAGGCCCCTAGAAATCGCAGTAGATTTTGATTGAATAACAGAACAACGTTGCCGCCCATTATCCTGGTACATCCTTGAGATGGTTCTTACAGCATCCACGGGAAGAAAAGAAATTGCCGCAATTATTATACAAAGCGACGACAGCTCATTGCTGTTATATTCAATTGTCCATAATGACACTGGTTTACATTTTGTATACGAAGAACTTTATATATCGTTCAACGTTCCGTTTCATAGAATTAAATTATACACACTTGGATACTAATATAAAGTTCGAAGCGCTAGATGAGATTACATGTCGTAAGCGTATGTCAATATATTTGTCACTTTCTCTAGCGTTACTTACAAGATATTAGCGATCGCTTATTAATGCGTAGATAGCTCACTGTAGCTATATTCAATTGTCAATAATGACATTTGACTACAGTTTGTATGGAGAACATTGTTGAACGTATGACGTTCCGTTTCACAGAATAAAATTATACATAATTTGCTACTAATTTTAAGTTCGATATACTAGACCACATTACACGTCGTAAGTGTACGTCTATATGTTTAGGCTAGCTAGTTCAAAAAATTTTCGTTGTATTTTCTCCTCATCCCCAGTCCATATGCGTATATCCCATTACAGGGGAACAGACTTTCCCTAGTTAGGAGGGGGATTAAGCTTTCTTCTACCAAGCCGATCTAGTGCAGCTTTGTAGGACTTCACACAGTCATATGAGCGTGCACATGTTCTTATGAAGTTTTTCTTCTGTGTTAAGTACATTGGTGTCTGCAATGCAGATCGTAAATTAATTAGAAATAATTCAGTGGTACGGGACCAGGACCGAACCCAGGCCCCTTCGATTGCAAGTTGTGTCTGACACTACTAGATCATCAATGCACCGTGTTCTCCTCAATACATTGCAATTCGTATTTAAAACCACGTAATAAAGAACTCAGTGCACCG
>WUAW01014031.1:49485-75850 GCA_017165845.1 Thaumetopoea pityocampa | reverse complement strand
TAAAAAATAAATAATTGATCCCTATTTTAGTAGCCGCCGCTTATGTACGAGAGGTCAAGTAAAAGTGGTTCATAGACTTTTTTTTATATAAATCTATGATTGTGTCGGGATTTCCCATGTTGTAGAAATCCGCGGGCAAAAGCTAGTATACTATATGTATATATAAACCACCGGTTCTCCTATATGGCAGGGAATGCTGGCTGACCTTGACTAGACACATCTATACCTATTAACAAGATCAAGATATCTAACTGCATATATAAATTCTTAATTCAAGGCAATCTTAATGTCTTGATATCCAGGAAGGTGGATTAAGGTAATTTGATCAGGCTAAATGCCTGTCGAAAAGATGCCCTAACAACAGCCATATCTTTGATTGCACGTGATTCTCATAAGAAGTATTGGCTAAAAATAAGCTGTAAAACAGGACTTAGGCAGACAAAATAATTTTCTTTGTTCTTCAAAAACTTCAGTAATGATGTTAAGCCGTTGAAAAAACGACAAAATTGGGTAAATCGTGTCGAAACGCCAATTCTGATAACAACAGTCGGGATTGGTGACAGAAATTGTCATAGCCTCTAAGTTAATAAGTCGAAATGATTTGTGGAGTAAAACAGATCATACTCCTAAGATGTCCTAAATGACAATTAAAATAAGTGCATCATTGGGCAACAGGAAGCCTTTTTAGGGTACCTGCATAATAAGGGCATTCCTCCACCAGTTTCTGTTGGTAGTGCGAGAATCAGCTGAGGAACGCATTAGTGTATTTCAACAAACATCTCAAAGACGATTTAAAAATGTATTTACTCCTTGTGCTAATTAAAATTAACCATTCCCTCTTATTAAAATAGAAAAATGATTAGACCTTGTAAATTTGAATTACCTTATAAATTGGAGTTACCTTGTAAATTGGAGTTTCAGTTTCGGTTACTCGATTACTTTGTAAGTATAATTAATCTTACTATTTATCAATATCATCATCCGTAAATCCACTGTTGGATAAAAACCCTTCTCCATAAAGAGACTTACCATAATTTCCACACTTGATAGAAGTTTAGGTCTCTTAAGACCGCAGTAGATTTTGCTTGAACAACAGAACAACGCTGCTGCGAATTATCCTGGTACATCACTTAGCTGGTTCTCACAGCATCCACAAGAGTGACGCTAGTTCTCTCAGCATCCACGGGAAGAGATGGAGTGACGCAAATACTATTTATTATATATACTACGTTTATATTACCAGATGTACTATCTCTCACTACGGAAGCAACAGTACCTGCGCTCTACGTCATCTATGTAAGAGTTAATTAAACTGTCGTTGGAGGCATTCGGGCTCGCTTTGCCGCTGATCTTATTAAGACGCTTCCCCGCTTAAACTCTACTGATATTAAACACGCCACAGATATTAAATTTATCTTTAATATTGGTAGTAATTTTGCGGTAACAGAACTTAACTAAATTTAGTTTCTTCCTATCTTTTTCTAATATCGAACGCAAAAATGAGATAGCTACAGTTTTTTGGTGCTGTCAGTTTCGTTTAGAGGTGTCAAAATTAAAAGATTTGACACGATCTCAGAACACACGGACTAAAGAAACGATAAAAACGCAACATGTTTTTGAACCGTTCAACGTAAATGTAGGTTGATACCACTATAAGTGATTGCTATCTCGTTTTGGCGTTTGACATTAGAAAAAGATGGGGAGAGACTAAATTTAATTAAGTTCTGTTACATCAGAATTAACACCATTATTATGTATATAACATTGTACAACATGTCATAAATAACATGTCAAGCCCTAGATTTCGAGTTCGCATAGAGCCTCTAACTCTTCTAAACCATGTGCGTATTAATAATAAATTATTACTTGTTTCGAACTGTGAAGGAGAGCATCGTGAGAACCTTGTAGACCTAAGATTTTCTGGATGGTATATGAAGTCTGCAAACCCGCTTTATAATACCCGCTAATCCTTTTTATTATGAGAGAACAGAAGAATTTATCCGTGGGATTCTGTAAGTGGCTTTCTGTTTTATAAGTCTAAAATGTAAATTTCAAACTGTTGACTCACCTATAAATAAATAAATGAATGAACGAACAAACGAATCAATGAATGATCGAATGGATGAATAAAAGACCCGTGCCTTGTAGTGGGACAACAGATGTATTGACGACGATGATGATGAATAAAGCTTTATATATCTTATTATATGCGCGAAACTGTTGCGCAATGCATTCAAATAATTGTTCCGACAGTAGAGCTGTCTGCGAAATTGTTTACTGTAATTGTTTATTGTCTACTGTGTATTATCAGTAAAAGTAAAAAACTGTATTACCTACCTGAGAAGGCAAAAATCTAGAACACTAAACTGGAAGTAATAAATCTAACCAGTCACCTCATGTGTCAATAAAAAGAAATAAAATAATTGAAATTTTATATAACGAATTTTATATAACGAATAAAACAATTGAATATTTATATTCATTTATTATATACCTGAAATTATATAATTATATAGATCTCGGACTTAAAAGACTTTCTGAAATGAGGATCGGAAGCTTTTTTAATTTAAACGTAATTAATATAAAATCTGACGCAAAATGAAAATATAATATACTCCCTAATTAAAAAGTATAACATACCTATCATCCTTATATATATCTCGAGAAAGGAATGTTCCAACAGTTTGTTTATTTAGAAAAGATGATGAGATTCGATTGACGAAATTAATATAGCGGGCAAATATGAGTGGAAGTGTTAGAAAAGGGGGCCTAGGAAAAACCTACCTTCATCATATCAACAACTTGTTTCAAAATGATCAAGTTCGCAGCACCCTTAATCGACGAAAATATATGAATAGATGTAAGAATATGGATAGGCGGGAGAGTGTGTCGGGATCTTAATATGTGGCAAACTGTAGTCTCTGCCTAACCCAATGAGATACCGGCGTGAATGTATGTATGTGCTCTTTAATTAATCACAGATGAGGCTTACTGACCATAATTAGAGCTTTTTATATTTAAATGCTACTTAAATTCATATATCGATAAAAAAAATATGATGAATTTCAACCAAATTGTAAATAGTATGAAGTATTAAATAGTATTCGGCTCTTACAAATTTGCACTAACTGCCGCGTGCCTCGCACTCTCGCATCAGTCACATATAAGTCGCGTTAGAAGTTAGTTATACATATTAAATTATGTTTAATCTTAATAATAGAAGTGTCATTGCAATGCATTTTTTTCATTTCTATTAGCGATAACACACACACACACACACACATCATGTGTGTTATCGCTAATAGAAATGAAAAAAATGTATTGCAATGACACTTCTAATTGCAGTCACATTCGTTTCTATTAGCGATAACGATTGTCGAATGTCAACTTGGCTAGGGGGGCAGCTTGGGGGGCTAATTTGGCTGTATGCGACGTATTTCTAAAGCATATAAATAACGGCTGACCTAAAAGTTACTACTATGCATTTATTTTCCTTATACGTTCGTACCTGACATGTAATTGATTTAATATGTTCTTTGCCTACTCATCAAGATAAATATAATTCTAAGCTAATTATCTTATAACATGACCAGGAACCTGTCCACTGTGCATCCTAATGTCATCTACACATATAAATAAAATTGTAGTGTCTGTGTGTTAATCTCGAAGCTTATTATTAGCTTGTCTGTTTGTATTATAAGCATCTAAATATTTTTCTCTTTGTAAATACTAGATAGTGTATTGGTGGTGTAGTGGTTTTAGACACGGCTTACGATCGAAGGGTCGTGGGTTCGATCCCGGTCCCGTACCACTGAGCTATTATTTGTAATTCATGTATTGTCTACATTGTAGACACCAATGTATTTAACGGATAAGAAAAACTTCGTGAGGGAACCTGCATGCACATACGGGAATGTGAAGTCTACCAATCCGCACTAGGCCAGCGCGGTAGACTACGGCTTAATCCCCCTCCTGATCTGGGGAGGTTCGTGCCCCAGTCATGGAAACGATATGGACTGGGGATGATGATGAAGTACTAGCCGTATGGCCGACGCGATGAATTTTAAAAATCTTTCTTGGAGATTACCCAAGTACGTGGTAAGAGTAACGTGGGTAAGCTCCAAGAAAGATTTTTAAATTTATTATTCAAAAATCACGTGTATACATGATTTTTGAGTGAGTGTGGGTGCTCATATTACGTTTAGCAGGTGATTCTAGGACTATATTGGATTATTTTAACCGACGATATATAAGGGTTTTTATGCGTTATTTCGAAAAAAGAACACTGAAAACTATTCTAAAATAAACGAGGATTTCATAACAACAAAGTCGTTTGAGGTCACGAATTAGATCTCATCTGATAATGAAAGAAAGCAAATGGCTAACCATGTGAAAAAAAAACTTCTAAAACAATGAAAACTTCGAATTGTTTTTAAAAATGTTAAAGTTACCGATTTTGACTGGCCAATCAGAATCGGTGTTAGTTAGTGTTAGAATTTTTATAAATAGATAATTAATAGCTAAAAGAAATTAAATGCAAAATTAATATTGTCTACTTCCCTGAATAGGTTCCACTCTAAAACTATTGAATCAATTGACATAAACTTATAAATGTTTTGAATCAAGCCAATTTTTGTTTCAATCGAATATGTTAAATGAATTCAGTAATATATTAACTATAATTTAATAAGCGACAATTTAGTCGACATTAGATATATAAATTTATATTCGGTATCCTTACAAATTTGTGGGTCGTTTGGTCTGATTCTAAATGATTATAACGTGGTTTGATATCCAGTAAATACCTATATCAGAAGGAGCCGCTATACTTTCTTTAAATAAAAAAGTGAAATTGGAATCTCTCTCCTCTCAAGTTACTATACTTTAATTCTTTCTTACCAGATTCGGTACTTTTTCATGCAGACAAAGTTGCGACTGTATTAGTTAATATACTTGGCATTCATCTAGCTTAGTTACTAACACTCAATCACAATTGCAATACACAATTAATGAATGAATTAACTTCATTATTTGCATTAGTTGACAACAATACTGATGTCATACGGTGAAAATCCGTATCACTATTATCAGCACGTGAAAGATCACTGCTAGTAAGTTAATGAGGTCCTTAAACTTCCTCATTAATAAGCATTGGACATTATCTCCACGTTTAGTAGGCGTCTTGAAGACAGCAGTAGATTTTAATTGAATAACAGGATAACGCTGATGCCCATTATCCTGGTATATCCCTTCATTGATTCTCACAGTTTCCTCGAGAAAAAAATGGAGTGACATTATTATTATGCCAACGCAAAAAATCCGTAACTACTGTAAAATTGATTTCATGTTGATGCTGTTTTGTCTGGAATTTTAAGCGTTTTGTTCATAATGACTTCAAATCTTATGTTCTCTGCTTTTGATGTTTTCGCTTTGCTGTTTACATTAGATTTAACTGTAGGGCGTGTTCATATGACCGCCTAGCTTGTTACATCATCGTAAGTTGCCACATCCGTGTTAATACTGGTGTTATCAAGATATCAACTAGGACCCACTAGTTTACCTGTATTCTGGAAAGATGTAAATATTATAATTTTAGGATGAACATTCTATTAATCAACTCAATATACCATCACTTTTGAACAAATGGATATGCCTGCCACAACCGCTGCACCAAAAACCCGGTTTGATCGTTTGTATGGGTCTAGGACACGAATTTTTTTTGTGTTCTCCTACTTCTCCAAAGACTGGCTGTTATGAGTAAGGGAACCCAATTATCACTATTATCCCCCAGTCTATATTCATCCCCAATACAAAAGCACGGACCTCCCCTCATCAGAAGGGGAATTAGGTCGTAGTCTACCACGCTGGCCTAGTGAGGGATGATAGACTTCACACAAACATGTGATCATACAGGTTTACTAGATTTAATCCAATACATCACCCTAACCTTCAATAATACATAACTATAGATACATTCTTACAAATATGGCAGTTTGAACAAGAAAATAAAATTATTAAAAATCAGACTTAATTCAACGTCCTAGTGTTCTGTGGATTGTGCGAATTTTACGAAAATGGTACTCGATGACCCTGATTAACATAAAAATGTACCCACGATGGAAATTAAAAATGTTAACAATGTTGCATGTGCCGTAATTTAAAAATAGTGTGTTGAAGGACAACGTATAGAAAACCTTACTGTTCAAATGATCTGTGCAGCCAAATCAGCTTGGAGACATCTTCGCGTTTATAGTAGTGATTGGTCAGCAGACAAATAAGTAATACTTGTTATATTTTTGTAAGTAGGTACTTAATGTTGTACATACTAAACATAGGTCAGGGTATACCTATATTGATAATATATAATACATTATAGGCCAGGGAACACTTAGTCTTTTAGCTTGCCCGGCAAATAGACTTAAGTATACGGGTAAGCGAGCCCGCCCTCCCGAGCTACTACTGTCTCTTCCTTCTCCTTCCGAGATAGTAGTATCCTATATCCTATAATCCTCACCTAAATTCCATATTTCTTTCTCAATGCACCTTTCCCACCTCATCCTTTTTCCTTTCTTCTCCATTACGCTGTGGGAATGCAATGAGGAACTTTAATACTTTTGAACCTTATAAAATGGCGGCATCGTGGTTCGCCACCCGACACGTCTCATTGCCTGCGGAGGCGAAATGTGAGCTGCGGATAGCCACTTTGCTATATCAAACTATCGTAGCAGGTGGAAGGAAGTGGTCTCTGCCTACCCCAATGCGAAAGAGGCGTGATTGTATGTATGTAGTATGTACTATGGTTTCTGCCTACCCTTATGGGATATCCGCGTGAGTGTATGTATGTATGTATATATACTAAACAAAACAACAGCTAGTAGGCTATAAATGAATAAATCGTCAACATTACCATCGTCATCATCATCATCGTCCTATATCGTAAGCTAAGGTTTCAGCTAATTACACGCGAATATTTCGCTAGTTCCATCACTGAAATCTGAAAAATATAATCATATAAATGTACACCATCTCAATGCAGGCATTCCTCAAATCTGGCAGTCAGATTTTGAAATACCCTTTTACACTGATTTTACGGAATGTTAGCTATTTCTTGACGAATATTTGCCTTTACTTGGGATATTGTTGTCGGTTTATTCAAATAAACTCGGTTTTTCAGGCAACCCCATAAAAATAAAGCATTAGTGGTGTAGTTGGGACTACGTGGCCATAAAATATCACTTCTACGCGATATCAATTTGTTAGGGAACATTTCCTTCACAACCGGCAAACTAGTATTGAATGTATGGCAGGTTACCCCATCTTGTTTCATCCAAGTTCTACTGTTATATCCAGAGAAAAACTGCAGCTGTGGCTCTAGAAATTGCTTTAACATCTTCACATGTTCATCTGAATTAATAATAACAGAATTCCCACGTCTGTTTTAAAAACAATAAGGCCCGGTCACACCTTATCGTCATAGCGCTACCCAAACTGTTACTTTCGGCAAATAGAAAAGGCCTTTGATATTTTAGTCTGGGGTTTTCTTTACTCCAATACCGACAGTTTTACTTGTTAACTTGCCAATTTAAATAAAAATGGGCTTCGTCCGAGAAGTAAATATTATCAAAGATGCGAAATCGTTCGAGCATTATGTCAGCGAATGTTTTCTTAAAATTAAATCATTCGGTTTTAAATCCTGCAGCTTTTGGATTTTAAATAGATGTAATTCTAAACTCACCTTCAATATACGACGCAATATGGATCTGAAAAGAAGGAGAAGAGGAATCATTTGAAGAAATCATTTGAAACAAAGAAGCCGCCCATTTATCAGTCAAGAACCCCGGATCTTCTTAAACAGATGCGCTCGATTGAGTGACGTTCTCTTCGCTTCTCTTACTCCGTGGACGTCCCGGACTTTTTCATTCAACTTTGATCAAGTCTCTTTGAACTTTTTGATCCACGATTTAATTAATTTCATGCTGGAACATTTATTTAAATCGTGTAATTGAAAATGAGCACGACACAAGTGCCGAATCATCGCGTAAGAATTATTATTTTTGGGCGCGTTGCGCCCCCGTGAAACGATCCATTCCGGCTGAATTTCCGAGAACTGAGCTCTTACATAATAAACCCCGCGCCCCTCTCTTTTATGGTTTTACCTCAAGATGTTTTATAAAAGTGCAAAAACTTATGTCGCACCCTGTATTTATCTATACACTTTTTTTCCTGAAACGTAAAGTTAGAGGAAAATTGAACGCAATTTTAAAAGCCCATTTGTCTTGTTGCAGGACAAATTGCTCAATAAGCTTGAAGAAAATGAGCCAGAACTTGCCACTACGCCCGACGAAGAGGTAAGCTTATAATTATTATAAAAAGGACAAGTTTCGGTCCACTCGGCAGTGAGGTTCGGCCAGACATAGTATCCGGCTAGCCAGAAAATCTTCCCTTTTTCATACTGCAACTTCTGTCACACAGTGTGGTGACCTACTTCACTACATAGTACCAAGCATACTCAACAGATGACGCAGCACTAAAGTTACACATTAGTAGTCTGAATCATGCGCATGAAGTTTGATAGCGACTTAGCGTATATACAACGTCCCGACATCAACCATCGGAGCGGCGGCAGGCCTCGCCAGACATAAACACCCAATCGGTCGGAAGATCTTCCCTTTTCCGAAACTCTCACACGTGCCACGCTTTCGACCCTATAGCTGGTGACGTAATAATCAACGTCTTGATGTGTCATAATTATACTGCTAAAAGTCATTACAGCTGGTGCACGCAGTTGCCTTCCCCGTAGCCCACCGCTAAAGTGATAACAGAATAACTTGAAATTATAGCCGGTACAAATCTGGTAATTATATCATAGAGCATAAGCGTTTGCTAAATAATAAAAAAAATGGGACTGCAAACCTACATACAGAATACGTTTTAGTGCTAGAATTTGGATGTTTTGACTTCAACACCTTCCGTGAATTACCGGAAACTAAATTTGTAACACCAATTATTTGACAACTGCTGCTTCGGTAGCAATAAACCTGCTTTCTGTACCATTTAGTCCCGGATTCATATCCTGGTAGGGATAAACTTTGTGTGATGAGCACGAATGTTTGTACCCGAATAATGGATGTTTACATACATATGTATTAGCATTTATCTATATAAATGAATATATCGTTATCTATTACCCAAGAAACAGGGGAAATCCTAATTTGAGTTTAGATCAATGTGTGTGAAAAAAAATGTGTCCACTATAAAAAAAAATGTCCTCCAAGACAGGTTCTTATTATAAAGAGCATAAAAGTAAGACAAGCAAAATCTAAAAATAAAGCGGCTATTTCGCAATTAAGAGAAAGTTAATTCCGATGACCAATAAATTCTGGCGCAGAGGCTAATCTAACCTTGTCATAGTTCAGGGTTTCACAGTAATGCCAATTATGTACACAGCAGCTGACCCGACAAATTCCGAAATTTGTCTAAATCAATTATATTCAGCTTACTAAAATAAAATGAACTACGTTACTAAATAAAAATAGTTTAAAATGTTGTTACCGCTACTAGATTTATGTCGATCACGTTAGATAGAATCGATTTGTTTCGATCTCGGCCTCTACGCGAGTAATCGACTCACGAATCTCAAAAATGGTGCCGATTCTGTTGTAACAGAACTTCTAAATTTGGTCCCTCCCTATCTTTTTCTAATGTCAAACGCCAAAACGGGATAGTTGCAATTTTGGTGCCGTCAATTACATTGAAAAACGTCAAAATTAAAAGATTTAGACGCGATTTCAGAACACACAGACTAGATACGCAAAAACACATCTTTTGGACCATTTGTCAGAAATTTAGATCGGTACTCGCTATAAATGTTTGCTATTTCGTTTTGACGTTTGACTTTAGAAAAAGATAGGGACAGATCAAATTTATTTCAGTTCTGTTACAAGAGAATCGGCACTAATATTCGATCATTTGATCAAACGTATCGATAGATGCCGCCGTAACCTTCGGAATTCAAATCCTGATCCACGACAAGCTAAATTCGGCATTGTGATGGCGGCATAGAATTTAAATTAGTTTGTTGGTAAAATTTAATTAATTTAATAACATGTTTTTTTAAGACTACGCCCTTAATAGGATTAATTCCTGTGTCGCGGGGACTTTACATACATTCAAATAGCGGAAACACAGAACACCCAGACTCGGAACAACAATTTGTGGATTACACAAAGTTGTTGTCCCGTGTTGGGATCGAATCCACAATACTCGACAGCGCAGTGGACGCATAATCCACTGTGCTGTCGGTTGTCGCTTGTCGGTAGGTTTTTCATATAAGTCTATGATCGTTTCGGGATTTTTCCATGTGGCGGAAAATCGACATTAACGCAGGCGCAGCCGCGGGCAAAAGCTAGTAATAAATGAAAATAGTAACTTTCACGGACTGTCGATATATGTTTATGTTTATTTCTCATAAACACTTGTGTTTTTATTTTAGTGTGTAATATGTGTGAACGCGAAAGCGACGATGCAGACGTCGCCGTGCGGCCACCGCGTGGTGTGCCGCCGCTGCTTCGTGAAGACCATTCAGATGGCGGTGAGCCAACGGCTCCTGCCGCTGCGCTGCGTCATCTGCCGAGCCAAAATCCTGCGACTACGGCAGGCGCCGAGACTCGTCACTAGCAAGAGTTGGCAGGTTAGCAGTAACTTAAAAAGTATCTTCCATTTTCAAACTAAATTTTATCTTCCATTTTCAAACTAAACTAAATTCAAAAGGTAAATTTAAAATAAATTAAATAAAGAAATAAATAAACGTTCAAGGTCTTCATAAAAAATAACTGCTGTAAAATAACAATATATTATTACGTGGCACCGACATATTAACAGTGTGATAACCTGTTATGAACCGGTGAAGAACTGGTTAAGGGATTTACCAGGATAATAGGCAGCGGCGTTGTCCTGTTATTCAATCAAAATCTACTGCAATCTCCAAGACACCTGCCAAGCGTAGTGATTACATGAAATCCCTCCTTTTTAACCTCTTCATGCCCTTGGCTACATATGTGAACCTTTAGTTTTTTATAATTATAGCTACTGCCAATATTAAATAACAAGAATTATAACAAAAAAAATGATAACAAAAATTTTATAACAATTTATTCAGTAGATTAATTAGAGAAGTACTTTTTTTGGTTTGGCTGCACTGCTAATGGTTATATCCCATCATTTAACGAAGTCATTTTTTCCTCGCTATAAAAATTTGTCCCTGAAGAGGTTAAGAAGGCCGATGTACAACAGTGGAGTTACATGGACTAACGATAATGATAAAATCACAACATAGATAATACAGAGAGAGGCTCAGTTTGTGTTGCAAGATAGTCTGTACGGCAAAAGTTTTGAGCCAGGTAACAATTCTGGTGGCAGCAATTGACAAAGAGAAAATTACAGTGCAAAACGATTAAATAAATAAACTATTGTTGATTATTTAAATAAATATTTCATCATAAAAGTCTATCATCTATGGCCATCCGAGATCATCTATGTAACATGTTTGCTCAAAACTGTTTTGTGTTGGCAGACGACGGAACAGGTAGAAAGCAATTAATCTTTGAATTTAAAAGCCCCTGGTCTGTTACAAACATTCCATGATAACATTGATAACTATACAGTAAAATAAATTAAATTCAAAATAAAAGCATTTTTATGTTTTTATTATTATTTTCTTATCTTCCTTTCGGTGGATAACATAGCCAGAGCCTCAATCGACAGATTAAATATTTTTTTATACACTCAATGCAAAATAAATAAATCAGTTTATTAATAAATCAGATAAAAGTTCTTAATAAATCACAGACGATAGCTATTCGTCTGTTTTTATGTGTTAGTGCTAATTAAATCTGTTTTCATTGGTATTTATTATTTAGTAGAGTTTAGTAAATGTTAACAAAAACGAGTCAGTACTTTTAATGGAATCAGAATGGCCGTTTTGCATTTACCAACTCAATAAGCAATGCACAATTCGCCCAAATTTTAAGCTCTGGCAAGCACGTGACAAACCTACGCAGTAGTAGCTTAGTAGTTATTGTTGTCTCTTTTGGACTAGGTACATCTGTCCCTCTTCGTGGCATTTCAACACTTACCACCAAACGACTCTAAAATCAAGGTACTTGGTATATTTGTCATAGCATGTCGCCAGAGCTCAAGAAGATTCACGCGAATTGTAACAATCGATCTAACAACTTTACATAGACTGACAGTTACGAGCGCTAAATCGGTATTTTCTTTTGTTTATGGCTTTTGAGCGATTTAGTACAATTCTACCAATTTTGTAAAAGTATCATAAATTAAGTCGCTTTTTTACCGCTAGTTACCCATAGCTAGCAGTGAAAAAGCGACTGTAGATTTCAGTCACATGAAGATAAGTCATTATGCTCAGTCCACATCAGTCCCCTGTACAGAGCCACGGACCTCCCCTCATCAGGAGGGGAGTTAGGCCGTAGTACCGCGCTGGCCTAGTTGGTAGACTTCACACACCCATGCGGGCATGCAGATTTCCTCACGAAGTTTTCCTTCACCGTTGAATACATTGGTGTTTACAAATTAGACCGTACATGAATGAGAAAAAACTCAGTGGTATGGGACGGGATACGAACCCACGACCTTTTTGACATATACATGATAAGTCGTGTCTAGCACCACTAGACCATCAGCATCATACACTATGCACTATAATCATATCTCATGAAACCACTGAAATCTGTCGGCAGGTGTCGAGCGGCAGTGGCAAGTCCTGGGCCGTGCCGGGCTCTGTATCCAGCTACTCGGTGGGCGCTCGCTCCGTGCCTGCTTCTGCCTCCCTGTATTCCGTCACCAGCGGCGAGTCTTCCCTGTCTGGTAAATATTTGATAATTCTTACCTCAACAGCAGCCTGAAGACATCTTCTGTGCATGTAGACTGTTACTCTACTCCACCACATGAAAGAGTGCGTATATCGTACTCTTTCTCTTGGTAGATAACATAGCCAGATCCTCAATCGATTTTTTTTTAAACAGATACTTGGATTTTTAACCCTATTTAAGCTAGTACTTGTCTACAATCCCACCTGATGGTAACTGGCGATGTAACATAGGGTGGTAAAATATACTAACTTAATAAAAATCTATTCACTCTTGTCTTAAAGACACCTACATTGTAATCGGACGGAAATACTGACGCAAGTACTATTTCAGTTTCGGCTGCACGTATTATAAATGTAGAAGAAAATCGCTTCGTACGGGTGACAGGGATGTCTACGAGATAGGGACGGTGATAGGCGGCCGTGCGCCTAATAGTCCGCTCAGTAGATTTTTTAGTTATCATTTTCAGTATTTATATTTTTAAATTTAAGCAAGCGTACACCAAGACACCCTCCCGCCGCACGCCTAAATATGCAGTCTAATTTATTAATTTATAGAATGACCTGTTTTGATATTATCTTATTATTACAGTTACTAGCCTTTGCCCGCGGCTCCGCCCGCGTGAATGTCGGTTTTCCCGTGCATGGAAAATTCCAAAACATACTCGTAAATTATACAAAACTTTTACTTAGCTTTCGTTTCCTAACAGCGGCTACTAAAACAGAGATCAAGCTATATCTTCTATTCTGCTGAACTGTTTTTGATGAAACATGCCGCAATATTTAAGTCGGAATCGTACCTTTAAGACTTTAATATTTTGATCAAAATTTACCAGCTAGTTTTTGGGTGAAGCTCAAACAAACATCGACAGAAAAAAAACAGGTCTCAAAAGATCTTAATAGCTCTTAAAAGCTCGCTCGGAGCGAGCGCCCACCGAGTAGCTGGATACAGAGCCCGGCACGGCCCAGGACTTGCCACTGCCGCTCGACACCTGCCGACAGATTTCAGTGGTTTCATGAGATTATGGTGCACTGATGGTCTAGTAATGCCAGACACGACTTAAAATGTCGTGGGTTCGATTCCCGTCTCATACCACTGAGTTAGTATTTTTAAATATCTTTGATTTACAAAATTTCACATTTAACAATTTTATAATAGTATAGATAGATAACAATAACTTTACATGACAATTTGGCTGAATATAGCTGTACTAATTTGAATTATATTCTAACACACTATCTTTTGCCTACCGCATACCTCAGAGAGGTTAACGTTAGGTTAGGCTCCCATCCATTAATTTTATAATTAACTAGCTTTCGCCCGCAGCTCCGCTCGCGTGAATGTCGCTTTTTCGCTACATGGAAAATCCCGACACGATCACAGATTTATATAAAAAGGCCTAAGGACCATTTTACGTGACCTCTCGCAACTTAAGGGCGACTATTAAAATATAAGATATAAGATATCAAGCTTCAATTCTGCTGGACCAATTTTAATAGAACGTACCGCAGTATTTAAGTCGGAATAGTACATTTAAGACTGTAACAGTTTAACAAAAATTTACCGCTGGTTTTAAGAGTAACAAAACGAAACAATTAAACTAACTGTTTTGTAGTACCGTAGAATAATATCCATGTTTAATTTTTATTAACTCCAAAATATTATTTTGCAAGTTTCTCCCATTTAGTTTCTGGGGGTCATTATTACCAATCAATATTACACAAAGTATAGTAGTACAATGGCTGTTGTGTTTTCCCCTATATTGGTTACCCTTATCATTATACCAGCCGAGACAAGTCCACTGTTGGACATAAAACTCATTTAATGATCGCCACGCCCAGTAGCTGTTAGCCAACTGAATGCGTCGGCTTTTCGCGACCATAGATCAACGGTTCGTCTAGAATAGACTCTTTATTGCACATCAATATAAAGAATATATTACAGGTGCATGTCTTTAAGACAAAAGTGAATAAGTTTTTCATTAAGCTAGTACGTTTTACCACTCCAGGTTACATCGCCACTTACCATCAGGTGGGATTTCAATCAATAGCTTAACCGATTGCCGCACACTATTCAATATGACGATGGTGCTCAAAATTACACTTCCTTATTTTCAATTTTTTATGACTTCCAGATGAAACTGAATGTGAGTTGTGTGTTTGTTAATGAAAATTATCACATTTGGCCAGTTTTTCGAAAAAAAAAATTGACAGCTATAACCGTTATTTGCTCATCACGTCATTTTTCTCTCCCCAGAGCAAATGACACTTGAACACAAAAAAGCAGAAAAAAGCAAAAAGTAGAAAACACTTTTCAACTGACCGAGGTAAAATATGCGAAACGTTCGGAATGTAGACTTTTATAGCCGTCATTTGTTTCTGGACGCGTAAAATATATCCCAAAGTATTAAAGCATGAAGAATCGCATAAAAAACAGTTGATATCTTTTTTTCGATGTATTACTAAATAATTAATAAATATGTGCATTAGTACACTTCGTACTGTGCTGTTGCTGTTCCTTTTTTTATTAATTATAATTTGCACAACGGCTATAGCCGTCATTTGCGGGTTGGGTTAAATATGGCAAAAAGTACAAATAAAAAACATAAGTGTACATTGGACGATCTCATTTAATCCCTTAATTTTTTTTTTCTTCATTTACAGGAGTGTCTTCCGTATCGTCAAATAGCGGAGCAAATGTCGTGAATGACTGCTCGGCGAAGATATGCGGTGGCACCAAATGCGGGGGGGCGTGCCTCGGCGCCGTGCCGCGGCCCACGACCACGCCACCACGACCGCGCCAACCTGCCTCCAACTCGCTCCGCCGCTCACAACATCACAGCATGAAGGTATATCACTCTTATTACATTGTTATGGTGCTAAAGTGGATCAAGTAAATGAGTTTGTGTACCTGGGAACTATGATTTCAAGAAATGAAAGTGGTGTGATATCGAAAGGAGATTGACTGCGGGTAATAAAGTACCCAACACTCCATAATGAGTAATCAATCAGTCTCATAAAAGGCCATCCGGCTATCTATAATGGTGTATTAGCATCTATTAATATGAACGGCAGCGAATTGTGGGTATGACAAAAGAACGAAAGTCGTGTGAATGCGGTAAAAATGCATTCCCTACGGAGTATCTGTGGAGTCACCCTGAGTGATCGATTGAAGACTAGCGTGATAAGGATCGGTGTAATTTGAAATATGTATGACAAGGCTCGAGAAAGAAATGCTTCAATAGTTTAGTCATTTAGAAAGGATGAGTGAGATTCGATTGATGAAACGAATACACCGGGCAAAAATGAGTGGAATTATTGGAAGAGGGCGCCCAGGAATAACTTACCTTGATCAAATTAACAACTTGTTTCAAAAAGGACAAGTTCGTATCACCCATAATTGACCAAAGTATATAAAAAGATGTATGGATTTGGTTGAGAGATGTGAGTCAGGATCGTAGTATGTGACAAACTATGGTCTGTCCTACACTTATGTGATACCGGCGTGAATGTATGTATGTATCAAACTGTAGTCATTGACTCCGTTACTTCTTTCAGAACAATTAGAACCTTTATTAAAATCTGCTAGTGACTGTGTAACTTCTAAATAACTACTTAACCGATTGAATTCATATTCACACAATATATTTTTGTCGACTATAGTTCATAGGTATACTATAGTTTACGGACTAGGAAAACTTCTTGAGGCAGTCTAATAACCCGCACTAGACCAGCGTGGTAGACTACGGCCTAATCCGCTCCCGGTAAGGGTAGGTCCGTGCCGTTGTAATGAGGACGAATACGGGTTGAGGATGATAGTTCATAGATATGCTATAAAGATCCGATAGATGGCGTTATAGTCAAGTTATTAACAAATTCTAACATTTATTGTGCAAAATTATTTATATTCGCAATACTTCTGATGGTTTTATAGTCATAAAGGATAACTCTGCTACATTATTGTAATGTATTCCTCAGCTAGTTCTTACAGTAACCACAGGAAGAGATAGAGTGACAGTATTATTATGTCGCCATCATACAGTAGAGATAATGGTGCTAATTCTGCGGTAACAGAGCTTAATTTAGTCTCTATCTTTTTCTAATGTCGAACGTCAAAACGAAATAGCAACCATTTATAGGGAGTACCAACCTACATTTCTGTTATACGATTCAAAAAAATGTTGCGTTTTTGCGTATCTTTAATCCGTATGTTCCGAGGTCGCGTCTAAATCTCTTAATTTTGACGCGTCTAAACGAAACTGACAGCACCAAAATTGTAGCTATCTCGTTTTGAAGTTTGACAATAGAAAAAGATAGAGAGAGAGATTAAATTTAGTTAAGTTCTGTTACCGCAGAATGATCACCAATATTTGCCCACGGGCGGAGCCACTAGTAACACCCGGTGTAGTAATATTGATGAAAAAATCATAGAAGCCTGATTTGTGCTTCACTATTTGTTCCAGATATCGAAGGTTCTATTGAATTTACAATAGCACCTTTATATGATAATAAAAAACTTATGCACTAATATTTCTATGTTTGTTTGTCTTTTTATTATTCTAAGGCACATTACAGCTGGTCCCGACTAGTGTCTAGATGTATAACAAAAGGCATCACAGGCTTTATACGTATTGAAAATAACAAAGCAATTTCTTTCACCCAGGCTCGCTTACAAGAATACCAAGTACACAGTTATACGGGAGGACCAGTAGGGGAGCCTTCAGGTCGTCTACCTCCCATTAGAGAATTCCAGAGGGAATTCCGTGAAGGACGCAGAGAGAGTGCTGCTGCCGCATCCGCCTCTACTAGAATAAGGTAAGTAATCCATTAAAACCGTGCTGTGCTAGAAGCGCCTAGCTTAGTACCTAATATTTTACGACTACCTACATGTTACATAGAGGGTAGCGAACCATCGCACGCATAGTGATATTTCCCGTAAACTTGCATACGTTTCTTCTCTCTGAAAGCTGAAAGATTAAATAATAATATACTGTGCATTCTTTTGAGTTCAAAAGATGATTAAATAAGTACTTTACAAAAATAATTAAATATGTTTCATTTATATTTCAGATGTGCCCAAAAAATAGTAACGCAACTAGAGACATCGCCGCAGAAAGACAAACAAAATTTTTTTAGGACTCTGAAGCCTTCAAACACGGATGACCCGCCCAAATCCAGAGATCAAAGCAAAGAAACTGATCGTAAAAAAGATAACCCGAAATCGAAACTTAAAAATGAAGATAAAAAGAAAAAAGGCGATGAAAACATAAAACAAGATGATAAAAGCAGAAAAGATGAAAGCAATGACAATAGAAAAAATGAAATAGCCGAAAGAAAGAAAGAAGAAAAGATGAGACTTAAAGCCGAGAAAGAGGCAAAAAAAGAAGCCAAGCTTCAAGCTAAGGAAGAAGAGAGACAGGCCAAGCTGATAGCTAAAGAGGAAGAGCGACAAGCTAAATTACGAGCAAAAGAAGAAAAGAAAAAAGCTAAAAAGGAAGCGAAGCTTGCGGCACAGGCAGAAAAAGAAAAAAATAAATAAAGATTTAATAAAGATTTTAGGTACTGTTATAATTTTACATTATAGAAACTCGTAGCCGTCTTAAATTTTAGAATCGAAAGTTGTTATTATTGACAACTCTTAAAAATATTTCAAATAGAGTTTAGTGTAACAGTCTATTGTAGTCCATTATTAGTACTAATGATAAAGTTAGATACTGTTAGTTCAAACTTTATTTTTTTACTTCGAACGGAAAATATATTGTGTTTACGCTTTGATACTGATTTACACAATTATTTTTAAATTATGTAGCTTAGTTGCAATTTCTAATTGAAATTGTTATAGGTACCAAACTTATAAAATGTAAATAGTTTTAAAATCAAAAAATGTTATTTATGTAAAGCATTCTATGAAATATGATAGGTGTTGGGTCATAGTTGGAACTCTACAATCTGCGAAGACTGAACGAACGGGTTAATGAAATCATATCGTTTTGTAATTTAATTGTGTAATAGCGCTAGTGACAATTTCACGCCGAAAACAGACGTGAATTTGAAAACTCTATCAAAATAAAATTAACTCGCTAATTTGAATTTTTGAATTCATATTAAGATACCTAGATCCATTAAGATACCTAAATCCATTAATATACCTAAACCCATTAAGATGCCTAAATCCATTATTCTGTGTATGGTGCCTCTTCACGACCCAAACAATAAACTGATTGCTGAAATTTGGCAAGATATAAGTCCAAGGATGAAGATGATGAATCTCTATTACATATGTTGTAAAATCCCGACTATAACAAATAGTGATAATGGTATGTCCATGCAATGTCAAGTCTTTGATCTCAAGATCGAACCAATGCACGCACCTCTATTTCGAAATCATGTGCTTAGTAATTATCACTTGCTTCAAATTGTAAAGGAAAATATCCTATTGAAACCCGTGCCCTACAATACGTATTGACTCACCAGTTGGGTTGATGATGATTATAAAAAGGTATTTGTTTTGATTTTAAAGGTATTTGGCTTTTCATGTATGAGAATATAAAGCCAGAAAAAAGTTAGACTTTCCGGAAACAACATGGATGCTACTGGTTAGTTTAGCCAACAAATATAATTATGGTAGAACCATAATGCTCCCGTCGTTTTTTTTAAATAATAGCTAATATATGTGCTATTCATTACCATTATTACCAGTTTAATAAAAAATACTGGTATCATTATTTTAAGTTCAAACCTGTTTACCAAAAAAAATTAAAAACAAAATGAAAATGTGAATTTCATACATGTTTTTTTATACTCGTCCAAGTTCGTAACCACTGAGCTGCCGTTTACAGAGATATTTATATTTGGTTACCTAAGTTTTTAATTGTCCACGGCACGAATTTGGATGGGTCATAAGGCAGCACCAAACTGGAATGCCATTCTTAATTTTAAGACAGGATTAAAAAATCAGACTGTGAATTAAAGAAATGTATGCAATTCAGAGTGTTTCGGTATTCAGTCTCTCAATTCAGAAAGGCATTCAGGATATTTTTGTATCCAATAGTGTATTAGAGTCTTTTAAGTGATTGAGCTACACATCCTAGCAACACTGAAGAATTATTGTATTCCTCATCGTACTTACGATTACACCTGAAATTTACTACGAGTTACATCCATGCTATAATTAAAACGTACTATGTAGTATTATATTCTCTCTATGAAATATCTTCTAATCGTTGAAATAGAAAATTGAATAACAGCAAGTTTTAATTTTTAGTAATTCTCCTGATTAGTGACACCTATGCTTGTTGACTTGAAATTGTAAGCTATTGTAAATTTTAAAACTGGGAGTTTTTTTGGGGCAATTCAACCACATTTGAGAAAAAAATATTTAAAATTCTTAAAATTACATCGTAATGGAAGCCGCCATATTTATTTTAGTACTTACGATTTTACTGCAGTAGTGGGTGTAAAAATCTCAGTTAAGGACAATACAATGAATGGCCAAAAATAGGTGAGACGACGAGCGAAGCAAGGAGAAACATGTTAGGTTGTTATAGAAATACGCGCGAGCCGAGCAAGCGAAGCGAGCGCGCCGCCGCAGCGGTCTCCACTAAATAAATAGCAATACAAGTGTTGATTGCCCCTAATGTGAGTTTTAAAATTTACAGGAACTGCGGGTCTTCTATCGATTAAAATTTATTTCAAGTCAATAAGCCTCGGTGTTTCTAATCTAGAAAATTACCTAATTTTTTGATACTGGATTTTAAATAAATAATCCGTTCTATTAATATACATAGATAAACAATATTTTAGGTCCGCTTCTCAAGACGCGTTATACCTTGAGTGCTCTCATCATAATCGATGGACGAAAACGTGATTGCTAAAGTAGCTAAAACAAAACTTTTCACTAGAAAAAAATTAAAATAAAAAAATAGCTTTTAAACAAATAAGATGATATGGATAGTTTTTACCAAATATATGTATCTTATTTGATTAAAAAGTTGTTTTCTGATTTCGGAACGGATTTTTGCTCTAATGAATAGTTGGGTTTTAGGTACTTACTGCAAATACATTTCTTCCATCGATATAATGTGCGTGCGACCTTGAGCCTGTGTCATGGAAAGCGATCCTTATAATTCCTATACCCTGACATGTTCTTTTCAAATAAAAAAACCACAGTAAATAGTAAATATTTTAACCATGAAAATAAAAAAAATAGCGTCATATCATGTTGCTTTAGCCTACAGCTAGATAAGTGTTGACTTTAATTTTATAAGGGTTCCGAATGTTGGAATTATTATTGTAAATCGTTAGAAATTTCCTGTAAAATAAATACCAATGTTACCAGAAGCCTGCCTTATTATTTTATTCATCCCCATTAGTTTATACATTCAAATCAATTAAACAAATAATTGGGTACAAGGCATTGATAAAAACAAAAAAGAAATATCATTATAAAAACAATATGAAAACTGTTGCATTATGTAAGAAGGCGTTTTAAATAAATAAGCGACAATTAGGTTTATTTATCTACATTGAATTATTTAACAATACACTTGATTACTAATAATATTCCATTATGTGCACAAATTTCAATAAGTTCTCATTCTTCATAATTATCACCAAGACGGTCAATAAGTTCATCGCCGGTCTTCTTGTTGATACGCAAGTATTTGTTGACCAAGGGTTTGTAATAGTATGCCTGGTAGTCGTGGCGTTCACCCATTTTTTTGATAACAGCTTTTTCCAGTTCACGGAGTTTAATCTTTTGTTTTTCTTCATCAATGAAATGCAAAAACTTTTCATAATCCTGTAAAAAAGAAACTATTTGGTTCAGTAAAACTATAATTGATGTACCAAATTGAATTAGGCACTAAACATCATTTCTAAATAATAAGCAGTACACGTTAGGACCCATATATTCCTCTCGTATGTGCTATAATCACAAAACTTATCAGATTGGAGGTCACAGTAGATTCTGTATATGGAGGATATAGCCATAGGCTATTACTTGACTACATTGATCAATCAATTCGTGGCATGCATGGAAAGAGATGGAGTTGTGCTTATACTGAATGCTTCACAGCATTGAATCTGGTGTTCAATGAATTACAGGATAATACTGCTGCCAAAACACTATGACAGTCAGTACATTAAGAATGTTAGAACACTAAACAGAAAAATAGAATCGAAATTGACTCAGAGTAAATTTCAGTTCCGAGCCATGGACTTATTTATTGTATCAATATTTATAAATATATCAATGTCACTTGTGACACCCGAAATCCTAATTTGAGGCTAGATTGAATCTAGATCTATGTGTGTCAATCAATTTCAAACTGATCATTAATTCTTACCCTAAACTGCCATTACATATGTATAATATATAATAAAATCATACCACACATGTATGTTAGAAAATGACAGAAAAATTACTTGAATAAAGTCTGATTAAATCTTCACTAATATTATTATTTATTTATTATTGTTATTCACTAATATTATAATCTCAAAAAGACAGGTCAATAATATCATCTTAGAAATGCAATCATTAACTATAAGCACTATAAGTAGGAAAATCATTAAAAATTGTTTTTAAGAACTTGAGCTCTCGTACCTCAATGGTGGCCACTAAAATGGATCAAGCTGTAAATTCAACTCTACTGGAACGATTTTGATGAAACATACTGCAGTATTTATGTGGAAGTAGTACCTTTATTTGACCAAAATCTATCCACTGGTTTTTGCATAAAGCTCAAACAAATAAACATTTACAGATTTGGTTTCAGTAGCCCTTAGTTGATCTGAGTAGTATTTTTTAAATATTTTTGATTTACAAAATTTGATATTTAACAATTTCATAATAGTATGAATACAAGCACTGGCCCTATGTGGAGTATCTGGAGCTAAGCACACTCAGACCTTTTTTTTTAAGCAGAGAAATCCTACTTTGAATACATGCTTACTATGAAGAGAATAAGCAAATTGTGCCAGATTTCTACTGGATAAAACCTGTGTTCCCTTTCTACTTGCATAATTTGCATATGAGTATAACCCACCAGTGATTGTCTGCATTTTGTAGGAATACTTCTTCTCTATTAAAACTTCTCATGAAGACATACCAAAAAAATTTGATGTCTTTCAGTTATGAGGGCCAAGTTTTCTAAGGCGCACCCAAATCAAACTCCTGGAATGTCTCACCGACATGAAAAATGCATCCGTTCCTACTTTTAAGCTTACAGGCTTCATAAAATAAATATATGTAACTTATTAATTTTTATAGTGATTCAGCATGCGAAAGATGAAAGAAAATATGAAAACACAAATAAACAGAATAAAAGAAACATAATTAATAAAAAGGGGCGAAATTGATAATAATTTACATTAGTGACACTTTCGCTTAATAACTTGAAATAAATTTTAATTCATAGAGGACCCGTGGCTATAGTATATTTTAAAAGTCCCATTTGGGGGAATTCAACCATTCTCGAGAAAAACAATATTTAAATTTCTTAGTGGTGGGTGTAAAAATCTTCATTAAGGACAACACAATAAATGGCCAAAAATAGGTGCAATGATGAGCAAAGCAAGGAGGAACATAAGGTAACTATAGAAAATGCACGAACCGAACGAGCGAAGCGAGTGTGCTACGGCAGCGGCCGGTGAGTGCCACTAAATAAATAATATTAGACATGTTGATTGCCCCAAATGGATTTTTTTTTTAAATTTACTATAGCTGTGATTTCTCTATCAATTAAAATTTATTTCAAGTCAATAAGCGAAAGTGTCATTATTGTAAAAAATTACCGCGAAATTTACCTGCTGTGGGCTGTTATGAATATAACGAGCAATAAATCTCGTGATTGGATGGCGGTGGTATTCCCAGTACTTCGGTTCGTAATCATCGGGGATAGGTGTGAGTTGAGCTGGACCGATGAATACGTTCGTGTAGAAAATGATAGCGCTCACAGGTATCAATCCTACCATGAAGTAGTAGTGGAACATATCCTTGAATTTGTGCCACTGCCATCTGAACAAAACAGAGAAGGGATGCTTTTAAGGTTATGCTTTAGAAATCATCTAAAAATATCTTTATTTATGCTAAGCTAAATCTGAAAAAGAATTGATATTGTCATATAGTTCACATTACAATAAAAAAATAGTTTTAAATAACAATAACATAACACAAAATCGATTAGGTAATCACCCAATAGACACTTACCTCGAAGGCTGTATCGCAAAAGTTTTGTGTCCACCGTTTAAAACTTTACTTGTAGAGAGGGTCACATTTTGTATTGTATGCGGTGTTTTTAATTGAGTTTTTATCAAATTTATGCCGAAAGATCGGCCTAGTGCACTCCAAGACACCATTTTTATTGTCGAATTTTGACAAACTGCTTTTTGTGTTGCCACTTTGTGACTGAAAAGTTAACCATTATCGTTATGTCGTAGTCGAGTCAGCCAATCTGATTGAATAAATGATTCAATTATTCTAAGCTCGAAGACATACTGAACAGCTAACTCGAGACTTGGCAGTAATTTATACCTTCATCTGTCCTTAGAAAATAGTAATGGTAATATTTGCGGAATTTATGTTTTGCGGGAAATTTGAAATCCAACGTAGGTACTGTCCTGAATCCCATCAAGGAACAAGAAACACGATAAACTACACCCATAACTATGACAATCATATAGCTAATGTTATTTATGAGTTTATGTGTGTTAAATTCTAGTTAATTTTTAAATTAACTGTCAAGAAGGCATTTATAGGTCATATTTGAATAAAAATGTATATATAATTAACAACCACATTATGTAGTAGATAGATTTTATTCATCATGACCTAACCACCTGTTGGAAACCTTTTTTTTTTTGTAAAGTATTACGTCGTTCCGTCGTATCGATTTTCACGACTGAGCATGCCCAACAACAATACATGCGTAGAACAGTGATAAGATACAATTCACACCCACTCAAACTCGTATTTCAATCATTAATTCCACAACACAACAGATTTTGTGCAGTTTTTAGTTTGTTGAAGTACTTTGTGTAAGTCATATGACGCTTATGAATGTTGTAAAGGAGTTATATCTTCCATGAAAAATGGAGGAACTCCTGCAAGACATATTCAAGGAAGCAACTGGGGTAAAGTTTACGGCTCTAAGGAAATCGTGTCAAGACGCATTAGGTAAGGATGTTTATTTAATTCATACTCCATATATATATACTTATATTTAGTTGCTTATTTACTAACTGTTAATTTGTTATTCTTTTATACATCAACAAAACAACGTTGATGTTTTTCTCTATATAAACTTATTTTTCCTGTTTTACAGAATACAATATTTAAATTTCCATAATATGTTGTAGACGTTCGTCATAGAAGCCTGTCTCTTTTTGATGTTTTATTTTTATAGAAGATAAATCTCCCAAAAAATTTAAAATTAATAGCGTTTTAACTGTCTTTAATTATCCTTTATCAAAAAAAACACATAAAATTAATATTAAAAAGAGAATTTTCTCAATCATTATTCTCCTTCGTCATTTCTGAAAAAAAAGACAAACTATTGAATTTTGGAAGAGGAAATGAGGGAATGCGGAACCCTATTGCTCGTCAACTTTTTTTAAGAATTATCTTCCCGAGTTGCTTTTCGCATAATATTTGTATAAGGAGACATTTTAATATAGGTACCTATTTGTAAATATCCATTTCTTAAATTTTTTCACTACTGGCATTACTTCTTAGGAAAACTAAATTGACTGAAAAAAGATTGGATGTCAATGTATGAAGGAAAAAATTAGCTGAGAATACACTAGGAATTAAGTCTATTAAAACATATTGCGTATAGAAATTTAGTAAACAAGGTAGGATGTATCAACCATGACATCACGGTCCTGTCATATGACGGGAAAGGATAACAGCTATCGCATAGCTTAAGTCTATGAGGGCGGAGTTACGGGTGAGGCTTGTATACTATAAATTACACACCAACACGAAAGTAACAAATTAATATAATGGCGTGCTTTCATTTAAACTATATCTTCGCTGGAATAGTATGAACAAGTAATTAACAAATAACTAAGTTCAATTATATTATATGTATATGCGTGTACAACTGTATTGTTTAACTTAATTAAAATTAACATAGAATAATAGTTAAGTACTGGTTAAATCTGCATATTAGTTGCGCAAAGGCTTATTGACTTGAAATAATTTTTAATCGATAGAGGACCCGTGGCTATAATATATTTTAAGTCTTATTTGGGGCAATTCAATAACTTTTAAGAAAAAATATTTAAAATTCTTAAAAACACGTCGTAATAGAAGCCACCATATTGATTTAGGTACTTACGATTTTACTTCTTTATCTTCGTTAAGGACATATGTTATGTATGGACATGTGTATGTTAAAGGGAATATATTGTTACGGGCCGGGGGTAAATTAAATGCCGCTTGCGTGAAAAGTTGATTTATCCACGAAGAAA
>WUAW01014031.1:37298-49363 GCA_017165845.1 Thaumetopoea pityocampa | reverse complement strand
AAGTCTCGCCGGAAACCGTGGGAAAAAAAATAGACGTAAACACTTTTTTTTGTCAACAACTTTTGATGTAAACAATTTTTTTTGTAACCCATTTTTCTTGTAAACAATCTCCACCGTCAGTGGACTTTCGACCTTATGTCGTTGCGATACGGTTCATTATAGGAGATACGTTAGTTGTAGGTATATCCAGTGTTTACAATATGTTTGTATGTACTTATATACATATGACTAGTTTAAAGTTAAACTACGCGAATTATTGGAATCATCACAATATTTTATATCGTTGTTATTATTTATTAATATATATTTGTACTTATATATATTTTTATGTATGTATATTATTTTATATGTATATTTATCTTTATTGGATTTTCATCCATTACATTTGCAACTGCACCTACTTCATTGTCTCTGCTCTACCCAAACGTTGGATGGTATAGAATGCCCTTGGCGTTAAGTCCACCATTACATATCATTATCATCATATCAGCCCACAGACGTCCACTGCTGGACATAGGTAGGCCTCCTCTAATGATCGCCACACTGAGCAAGCCGCCTGCATCCACCGATTATAGCAACACACCGTTCTGAATAGCCAGACGAGCCTTTTATGAGACTGATTGACTACTCATTACGGAGTGCTGGGCACCATTCACTTTATTATCCGCAGTCACTCTCCTTTCGATATCACTATCACACCTTCCATTTCTTGAAATCACAGTTCCCAGGTACACAAACTCATTTAGTTAATCCGCTCTAGCACCATTTATAACAATGTCACATGTGACATTGTTATAAATGGTGGTCACATTTTCCTCTCTTTCAGTCACCAATACTTTCGTCTTACATTAATTTTATTTATTTTTTTGTATGGCTCATTTACTACAATTAACATGTCTCGTAACTCCCATGGCGATGGTGCAAGTAATATTTAATCGTCATCATATAAGAGACATTTCACATGTAACTCATCCATACATAGTCCACACTTCATATTTTCAAATTCGACAGACAGCTCTCCATATGAAGGTTGAAAAGCCATGAAGACGCAACACAACCGTCTCACACCTTTTGAGATGTTTGGTCTCAGCTAGCCACTGTAATATAATAATGACACATTGGTACAGAGGCACTATGCATACAAGAGAGCAGTGCGCGCCGGCCGTCGCACGAGCTGCGGCGGGCGTGCTTGCTGCCGCTGCAGAGTGCGCTGGAGAGCAAACGGCCGCGTCTCATCGGCTACGCGCTACAGGGCTTCCATGTATGTACAATTCAGTACAATTACGTACATTACAACTGACGATTTGCGATTGACCGATATTAAATGTTGGTTTAAAACAATGCATGTTATTTACAGAAAATTCTCCGCGACGACAGGTTCCACCGTGGCATCGAACCGGAGGACGACTCGCTGTGGATGCCATCGCAGCTACTTTGCGCCACCGCTTCTGTCATGTACCAATTACCTGACACACAGGTCTGTTGGGAATCTCTTTTTTACTTAGCATTTAAGTAATAGTTATACAATTTAACTAAACTAGAGTCGCCGACGTGGCTCAAAGGATTGCAAAACTCAAGTTGAAGTGTGCGGGGTACATAGCTCGCAGAACCGATGGACGTTGGGGTTTTAAACTGCTGGGGTGGCGACCCCGAACCGGAAAGCGTAATGCGGGTAGACTCACGACTGGGTGCCTTTAGACAGCTTGCCTCTGCGCTTCTCCTTTATTATGTCTAATATTCGCCATTTACGACTGTATTGCGTTCCTTAAAATCCACCATCAAAACACCTTGGAAATCCCAAAAGATCGTGCACATGAGTTTTTTGGTGGATTGTTACACCTTTGTCTTTCTGGGTGGCTTTTCACCCTTATAACGCCATTCCTTTGACTCGCGCTTGCTTTCTGGATCATAATACAAGGCCATGGTTTCATCACCAGTCACTAGTCACTCGATCACATTCTTCCAAAAACTCGGAAGCACAGCGCACTCTCTCTTGTCTCTGAACAGCTGAAAGAAGTTTCGGAACCCATTTTGCACTGACTTTTTTCATGTAAAAAAAAATACTATTATGTGGTTAAAATAATATTATCGGGCATGTAAGAGACTTCTTAAAGTTAGCGCCACATCATCACGCTCTGGCGCGTGATCGGCAGCGAACGTGTTAAGCCGATTTAACTCCTTAACGACTTTCCGCGTATTATTACGTGCGTCATCTACCTTGTCAAAATTACTGCGACCGCAATATCACGAGCACTTCAAATTTATCACACCCGAAGTGAATTCTGATATTTTTTACCAAGTCAGGAATAAAACTTCATATGTATTACATTTCCAATTTCAAATTCGTTTAGAGTTAAAAATAATAATGGTATTCTGGAATATTCTTTCCTTAATGTTCCCGGGTTGCTAGCGGTTAATGGTATATTCGTTTCCAGGTGCAGATGTTCCGCATGTACCTGTCGCTGGCGCTGTCCCCTCGGCGCACATTGAACGGGCGGCTGTGCGTGTGGGCGTGCGGCCGCTGTGCCGAGGCGGCCTCTGCCGCCCCCCACGTGGCCGCGGCCGCAAGAGCCGCCGCCGCACAGATGCTGAGGGCTTACTGCGCACAACTGGGTCACTACTTACATCATTAGTTCTACTGATGAATTACATATACTGCAACTCATCTTTTACAAATAAATAAAAATTTATTACAAACTAGTTTTTGCCCGCGGCTCCGTCCGCGTGAATGTCGGTTTTCAACTACATGAGAAATCACAACACAAACATAGTTTTATATAGAAACCCTATGAACCACTTTTACTTGACCTCTCGTAACTTAACGGCGTCTACTAAAACAGGTATCGAGCTGTATCTTCAATTCTACTGAATCGATTTTGATGAAACATGCTCCAGTATTTAAGTTGGAATAGTACGTTTAAGACTGTAATAGTTTAATGAAAATGTACCTACTGGAGTTTGCGTGTAGCTCGAATAAACAAATAAGCAAACAAACAAACATCGACGGATTTGGTTTCAGAAGCCCGAAAGATTTATCCGAGGTTATCCAAGAGGGGAGTGAGTAAATTTTTGAAGGGTCGTTAACTTGCATGTGATACCCCTGATGTTGCAGGCGCCCATATGCTGCGGTAACCGCTTACCATCAGGGGGGCGTACCACCGTACCACCGTAATACAAAAAAGCCCTTAATTAGTCGATCTGAGTAGTTTATTTTTAAACGTCTTTGATTTTTGAAAATTTGACATTTAACAATTTTATAATAATATAGATAGATAGATAAAAATTAAGTATTTTTGTTGACAATATATGTCAAAGATATTTTTTTTTTTTTTTGATAAATATTGGCAATTTAAATGTTTGTTTCATCGTATATATTTCTATAACTATTACTAAAGGAAGTACTGATAACAACTTCAGCTGAGTACTGTTATAAACGGTGAGCGCGAACCGTTCGTGTGCGCGCCCTGTTCGCACCTATTATAGAAGGCCGTTTACAACTGCATTATTTTTATTGAGAAATTATATTCCGTATGTTATATTGTAACGTCCAGTTTTGGGAACCACACGACCCCACCCGCAGAGATTTTTTATCGCCTCTAAAATGGCTGAAAGATATTGGTGCTAATTATGCTGTAACAGAACTTAACTAGTTTAGTCTCTCCCTTTTTCTAATGTCAAACGAAAAACGAGATAGGAAACATTTAAAGCGAGTATCAAAATACGTTTCTGTCAAACGCTTCAAAAAAATGTTGCGATTTTGCGTATCTTTAGTCCGTATGTTCTGAGGACGCATCTAAATATTTAAATTTTGACGTTTCTGAACGAAACTAACAGCACCAAAATTGTAGTATTTCGTTTTGGCGTTAGACATTAGAAAAAGATAGGGAGAGATTAAATTTAGTCAAGTTCTGTTACCGCAGAATTATTACCATCATTATATAAATAAACAACTATGATTTGGGTAGAAACATTCGTGCTTATCAGACAAACTACCGGGAATGGAAACCAGAATGCGATGGCCTATAAAACAGGATCACTACCAAACTGAGCCAAAAGTCGTAAAATTGCTGCCATTTGAGTGGCAGTGAACTAACTTACAGAAGTAATAATCTACCTAACTAACAATATCTGGTAACGCCTTCTACATTTTTATTAACAAAACCCTTACAAACCATCACTTGCATGTAGTAAGAGAACTCATGTGGTCTCTGCCTACCCTTATGGGATACCGGCATATGTATATATGTAATATATGACAGTATGTTTAAAAAAATTGTTCCAGATGAAGAATGTCAGGAGCTTCTATCGGAAGGCTCACCTCTCGGCAGGAATCACATCGTGGCTGTTGGATGTTACAGCGAAGTAATACCAGTCATACAATACCTGTGCGGGAGGTTATCTGAAACACAACTGTTAGTACTACTTGATAATTTAAATCGTTTTCCGTAAACCATTTTTTAGTCACTCGATCGACGGAGCACCACTCGCAATGAGATTTCCTAGAGATGCACATTTTTTTGAGGAAAATCCACGATGCTGAGACACGTTGCTGATGTTAATTACGATTTTTTTTAAATTATTTAGGAATTCCATAATATCACAATAACAAATAGAAATATAATAAGCAATATGACGTAACATAACATAGCTATATATAGTGACCATGAATCTCATCTATACTATTGTAAACTATTGTTTCAGGACCCCAAAACAGAATCCACTGGCACTCTTCTTCCTAGAGTGCTTGCTGACACTGATGTCAAGCCTCTCGGAGCGAGTAAGCAGTAACTCGCACTTCACAACCTTCCTATGGCAAAAGTTCTGCCCGTCTCTCATTTCCTTTCTCGGAACACCTCGCGTTGACAAGAATATTAAATCAAGGTAAAAATTATTTGGTACGTGACATAGAAATAAACTTGGGGAATGTAAAGCAGGATTTCCCTGTGTTCAAGACACGTCTTCTGCAACTTCCATGACTCCTGGCAAGTGATCTAAAGGCCTATGTCCAGAAATAAATTTGAACAGACTGATGGTGAGAACAATTAAAATAAATTTCTGAATTACAGCAGTTATTGTGGTAAATGATACTTTATGTTGCTGGCTGCGAGATGCACCAGGATAATATAAATTAGGGTAGACCTAACAACTACCGCGATCTTTACGATGCCTATTAAACAAATTACGGCAAACCTCTACCTTTTGTGGAGGCCCATATCCAATAGTGGACTTCTACGGACTTATGAGTTGATGATAATTTACAGAGAGCACGAAGGTCATTTGGTCGATGATTCCGGGAGAGGATCTGGTGCGCTGAACTCCGCACCCAGTTTTAATAGCAAACAAGCTAAAACAATATACAGGTAAGTCTGATAAAGTGGATAAAAAGATCAAATTAAATAATTTGAGTTTTTTAAACCAACGAAATAGCCTTCTCTCAAATTCCCAAAATTTAAAGATATATAGTGGTATGTGAACTAAACGAGGAACAAATTAAATCATTATACTACTTGGTGGTAGATAAAAGCTAAGATTTTGATGACAATTCCGTGGAACTTATTCGCTAAAGATCTACATATAAAAATTCTTAAAACTTATGTAAAGTTACCATCGATGTTAAAATTATTATCTTCCAAATATACTTTTATTTATTCTATTACAAAACTTTATTACACATTTTCAGCATAGCGAACCAACTTGTCCGCCTAGTAGGCTCCACATCGAACCTGCGGCCGGTCCTTGAGGCTTTGTACCACAGAATGTTACTGTACCCTCCGGTACCCCACCGTGTGGAACCCCTTAGGAGCGTTAGAGAGCTGCTACAGAATCCGAAACGATTGTGTCAGTTGGTATTACTCAAGAAAGTTGATTATCATGAACGACATAGCGACGATATGGCGATTCTTAGGTTGTAAGTACTTTAACTGGTTGTTAATGACTGTATAAAATTTCTAGTATTTACTATTACTGTTTTACTATATATATTTACATTACTATTTTTTATATATATTTTACCTTATAAAATGACGGCGTCGTGGTTTGCCACACGACACGTCCCGTTTCCCGCGGGGGTGAAAAGTGGGCTACTGATAGCCACTTTGCTCGTATCAAGTGGAAAGAAGTGCTCTCTGCCTACCCTAATTCTTCGGTAGTATAGTGGTCAGTATCCCCGCCTGTCACGCGGGAGACTCAGGTTTGATTCCTCGCTGGAGAGCCAGGGAAAAGGCGTAACTGTATGTATGTATGTATTTCCAGAAAACAAAAGAAGAATAGAATAAGTAGTACTAGAATGAACAAAATTAATTTTACAGTACTAATTTTTTTAGAATAATGGATGGCATAGAAGAATGCGGTAGAAGTGGAACCTCAGAAGTACTAGCCGCGGCGGTGGAATGCGTTGTCTCTCTACTGGATGCTTTAGAGAAGCTATGTTCGGGCTCTGTTGAATACCTATCGCCTGAAATAGCTACACTTATCTTAGGCCACTGGCATAAATTACAAGATGCTGATTATACAGGACCGCTGACTTATCAAACTTTAGCTAGATTACCTAGTCCTTACAGGTAAGTTATCAAATTTAGATCTTTTTATCACCAGTATGTGACTTGTGTTATTTATACTCAAGTACACTGATAACAACTTGAGAACAATGATGACTACAAATCCAGTCAATGTTTGTGACCATTAAAAATAAAATTTTTACCACTACACAAAACTAATGTATGCGTGAGTTAACAGTCCTTCATTTCATTTCAACACTTCAATCTCTCGTGACTTATGTTCTAAGTTTTTAAGAATCTAACCAAATTAACATTTCAGCACTGCTACCTATCTTATAATTACTTAATCTTTTCAGAGACGTGGTAGCTGTACTACAAAGTAATGAAACAAAAGAAAATGATTCATCAGGTAACATAACATACCATGTATATACTTTCACCTTACTATGCAAAATAGGATAAATTACAAGTGTACACAATAATGATGCAGCTTCAATAATTATATTGTGGTCTTCAGATACTTCAGGACCAGAAAATATAAATAGTTCAGGCAGTGATGGGGAAGCCGATTCTGATGCAGACAACGTATTTCTACCGTCACGTGCTAGTAATCCTACACCAAATGATACAGAACAAATCATTGTCGGTAACAAAACTAAAGCAGTTCCTAAAACATTGAATCTTGGCAGGTAACTACGGACCATATCCTTTTATATACTAATCGTACATGATTAGACTAGAAAAATATTATATCTAGCTATTCTCAAACTAAAAAAAATACTGTATTTAGCTTGTTTAATAGACGTCTATTCGATCAATATAAATTTAATTTTTAAAATTATGGGCTTGACTAATTTGATAAGTAATATTCCTAGAGACAAGCGTTCAACTAAAACGTCTGTTATTAATATAAATCTTCTAGCTATGTGGCTAAAAGAATTTATATCAAATAATAAGACAATAGATATACTACTTTATGGCTATATGATAGATATCAACTTCGAGCAAATTATTTATTGCTTTTCATTTTTCAGATGCACTATTACAGAATGTAACGTTGATTTGGAAAGACACAATGCGAGGCAATTTTTCAAAACATTGCAGAATTCCCTTCTTCCTAAACTATTAAATCTCCGAACTTGCATAGAAGTAAGTCTATTTTTAAATACAGTCGTATGAGTTTCAGATAGGATTCCTATTAGCTTATAAGATATTTTTAGCTCTGTAGTTTTGTGAATTTTGCGAATCATCAAGCAATATTTTGAGACTCAAATAATAATCAACAGATAGTGTGATCGATACTTTTAAAGTTAAATTGCCTGTAATGGTTTGATCAATTAGAATGATGAAACGAATATACTGGACAAATATGAGTGAAAGTACCGGAAGAGGGCACCCACGAGTAGCCTACCTTGATCAAATCAAGAACTTGTTTCAAAATAATCAAATTCGCCCTTAACCGTCGAACCGAAATAACCCTTAATCGTCGTATTTAACGAAATATGATCTCTGCCTACCCCTATAGGATATAGGCGTGAGTGTATATATATATAATATTCCCATAGGTAGATGAAGCAATGCAAGAATTTGCTTCAAAGTGCTGTCAACACAACGCGGCTCAACCGCCGGCGACCGTTTGCATAATGAACGCGGACGGAGTCTATCTTGCCACTTACGCGGCATTACTGTTAACACTGAAACAAAGACGTACTAATTATTATAGCCAACCAAATGTAAGTATTAAACATTAATCTATCTATACTATTAGAAAATTGTTAAAATGTCAAATTTTCAAAAATCAAAGATATTTAAAAACAAACTACTCATATCGACTAATTAAGGTCTTCTGAAACCAAATCCGTCGAGGTTTGTTTGTTCGGGCTTCACGCAAAAATCAGTGGGTAGATTTCGGTTAAACTATGACAGTCTTAAAGATCCGACTCCGATCCGACTTAAATACTGCGGCATGTTTCATCAAAATCGTTTCAGTAGAATTAAAGACACAGCTTGATCCCTGTTTTAGTAGCAGCCGTTAAGGAACGAGAGTTCAAGTAAAAGTTGTTCTAAGGTTTTTTATATAAATCTATAATTATTATAACAAACCGACATTCACGCGCGTGGAGCCGCGGGCAAAAGCTAGTTAGAACTATGGAAGGGCCATTTTAATACGCTACTTTTTACATCTGCCAGTCTGTATGTTTAGAAAGGTTAATTAGTCAAAGTAAATCGTAAAATTATCTTCTTATTCATTGTTATTATAAATATATAAACTTTTCTTAGCTACTAAATAGTAGCTAAGAAAAGTTGTTCAATACCGTATTAACTTTGAAAAAAAAAATTGATAATATTGTGTGACCGCCATGCCATTGCAAGATTATTATATTTAAGAAGGTCTTACTTTAGGTTCTAAAAATTTTATGTACGTATGTACACGGAATAGAAAAAAAAAACATAGGTAAATTAAAAGTAAATTAAAATCAACATTGCTAGTTTGTGAGAAAATCAATTCAGGATATACCTATCAGATTTTTCTACGTGTTGAGTAGCTATTATTTATACAACTTGTAATCTAAATTGTAATTGTAAGGGTAAATACTTTAATAAAACTTAAAGTAAATAAAAAACTATTGATAATCTAAGATGCTAATATGAGAATCATTGACACACCCCGAACTTCAGTGCCAACAGTCACAGAATTTAACAATAAAATTAACAATCACACGCCAGTGCGCTATCATTACGAACAAAAATTGTCCAACCAAGTTACAGATGTATCGAATATTAAAGCACTGAAAGGCCTCGTGTTCAGTCAAACAATATTTTTAAGATTTTCAACGAATTTTATAATATTTATATCCTGATTTCTTTATTCACTAAAAGTAAATAATAAAAATTGATTTTAGAACCAACTGTAAAAAATATAGTTATAATAATTGAAAAGAAAATGTATCTAAATTTATTATTATTTACAGAAAGTCCAAGTTTCACTTACGGAAGATGAATTTGTTGAAGAGGTCCAAGGTAGCGGAGTTCTTGTTTACTTGTCAGCAACATGGCTTCGTGAATTGTATCAACAAGTACTTGCCACTGATTTACTTAAAGAAGTTCCCACTAATGATCATCCGCTCATACATTTACTATCAGGTGCGTTAGTCGTCAACTAAATGATAATGATGTCCAATGTTATCAAGAATTGTACTACATTAATACTCAACTCTTTTTTGGAAGCCCGGCGCTGCAAATATGCCTCAAAAACTAAAAAAAAATAATAAAGTTGCCTATTTTGCTAAATTTCAAATATCATAAATATAATGTTAGGAATTTATTCTCATTTTAAATCATAATAAAAAAAATCATGGACTACGGTACAAGATTTTCTTCTCAAGCGCTGGTAGCTAACGTATTAATGTATTTTATTAATATGTTAGATCAAATTATAACATATCGAGCTTTAGTACCTGTGAACTTTGAAATACTTCTGATTTTTACCTCTTTGCTTTTTTACCCCTAATTATTGTCCTTTTAGACGTCGCTAATCAAATTTCCGCCACTTAATTTCAAATATTAACATTTCGGCGCTAATATTGACCTATATCAATTTGCGCTTTCACATGCATCGTCATTATATTTATTATTTTCCATCTCTTGTAAATTTGACAAATTACTGATAGAACCGATTGCCAAGTCACTTATAAAACGAAATAATAGAGTCAGTGATGTTATGGCACCGTAGCTTACCTATTTCTTATAGCATTAAAAACTATAATTTTGAATTTGTCAAACAAAATTGAATGAATTTTTGACATTATGTATCTCTTAAATTTACAGACCTTGGCGGCTTAGATCAAAGCCCAGTTATGTCAGACTGGCAAAAGTTAAAGGAAGTTTCCATGCTTTATAATAATAGCAATGACTCCCCACAATGTGAAGCCAGTTTGCGCTGGGCGAGAAGGTAAGCCACACCATATAGATTCCTAAATAAATAAATGTATTAAAACAATGGTGATGACTAAGCCTTTAATATTAAATAATTATTTTCCTGAATTAGAGCCCTATGTCTATTGATTTCAATACACGCAGAGCTATCTTTTGTTAGTAGTAGTTTAAATTATTTAAGAGAATATTACTCCCTAATCCCAGAGCAAAATGAATCACCTAAATTTTGTCTGGCCTATCTTTGAAAACTAAGGTACGAAGAAATTAAGAACTTTCGATATCGATGTGTCTCTCGGCAATTTCTACTTATCTATAAAATTATAAACTTCTGCGATACTCACAAGAGGGCTAAAAGTAATTGAATTTAGCTGTAATATTTTCACGATTACAATATACATATTATCATTCAAGGATACTTACATGCATTTGGGAATCGATGGTGACGGTCCTGAGCGTACCACTAACAGGATACAGGAATAAAAAACAAAAGCTGCATGGAATAATATCTAAAAAAATTAACACTTTTGGAAAAAGAAAACGAATCGCTTGGGAAGGATTGACTATTCAATGCCTAGAAGGGCTACATAAGGTACTTCATTTTAATCGAATATATTCTTATATAATTTCTCTCTTTCATAAATAATAAACGACATTTTGAGAGTAGTTTAATTGAGTATAAAGCCCCTTACATAGCTCTTATTGAAATACATTAAATTATCGTTTATAATTTTTGTCATCCATATATTTTTCGATTTTAGGCAGCCAGAATAAGCAACACACTGAATTTGCAAAATCGCTGCAGCAGTATACTAGCGCTGCTAGCTCACTCTGCTATTTCACAACCTCCAAATGGAAAAATATTATCTACACATGCTCTATCTTTAGATATACTGATTACTGGTAAGAAACCTGTAATTATTCTTTTAGTAATTATCGCATCAGAATTGTTCAAATTTGAACATTTAATATGATGGGTTTGAATTGGATTTATAAATTCATAATCACATAATTTGAAATGGGACTCATGACATTCGACGCAACAAATACTACTAATTAATTATAATACTATTCGTACTATTTTTAAGCTAAACTTAAAAATAGATTACTTTTCAAAACAAGCAATAAAAATACCAACTAATAAACACATAAAAAATTGTCACTTTAGATACAGAATGACATTTATTTATTCTACGGTTTTGGCTTTTTCTCTTCTAATTGCTTAATGGTTATTTTTCGTTTAGGTGGTTTGGAACTAGGATCAAAGGCACCAGAATGCTGGGAGCACATATTTGCTGCTTGTCAATATGTCTCGAGCTTCGAACACTCTCTCTTTGGACATCAGGGAAATAATGCAACTCCAATAGTTACCATGCAAACTGGACGAAACAAAACTGTATCTATACTACAAGCTGACGCTAAACTAGCATTAGACGGAAGAGACGACGAAACCTGGTAAGGTAATTTAGACAATGATAGCAAGAAGGATAACTATATAGCTGTAGGTTATCATCAGAGTAAAATATGATAGATCTGATTGCAATCTATGTTAGAGGTAATTGAAATAACTTCAGAATGAATAAATAATGTGTATGTAATAATAGTGCATTGGTGGTGTAGTGGTTTTAGACACGG
>WUAW01014031.1:22427-35471 GCA_017165845.1 Thaumetopoea pityocampa | reverse complement strand
TGCAATTACTTCATTATTCTATTGGATGAGCGATATATGTACGTACATACAGGTGAAGCTAATAGAAGCATGTTAAAAACCTTATTAATTAATATTGATCTAGTGATTTGAAGTTATTAACGTATAAACTAAATCTCCTATTTACGGAGAAGGCTCATTTCCAGCAGTGAACTTCCACGGCCTCATGATGATAATGATGAACATATAAACACCCAACAGTTACTGATGTTCATTTTTCATTATTATATTCTAGGCGGCATGTCACAAGGATATCCAAATTGCGAGTCTAGCTATCCAATGCCTACACGACTGCGGAACGGCATTATTAAATCAACAGATCGAACTACCTCACTTCCACTTTAATGAGGCCTTGTTAAAGCCCTTCGAGAATCTTCTGTGCTTAGAGCTGTGTGACGATGATATTCAGGTACATTTAACAATGATTTATTTAAATGAGACAAAGTAAATCCTACTTAGGATTCTTCCTCTTTTGTGTGATTAAACTTAAAAATTTGTTGTCCGTAGGAACAAATAATATCTTGCATATGCGAATTCGTTGAGACAAACAGAATGGAAATAAGATCAGGATGGCGACCATTATTCAATACACTTCGAGCAGCAAACAACTCCAATCAATATTCCGCTATATTGGAAATATTCAAAGTATTTCTCAGTACTGACAACACTTTAGTATTTGCTAACGCTGCACTTGATTGCATCCTATGTTTATTGAGCCACATCAAGGGTCTTCATTATGAAGAAGTGCAATCTCCTGAAGTTAAAACTAAAAAAACTACAGTATCACAACCTAAACCAAGTCTTAGTCTTAAGTTCTCCAAGAACAGCAAATTCATACCTTTAAGTGAGGAAAAATCAGAAAAAGTTATTGTTGATATGTGTAAAGAAGCATTATACTATTTGGAGAGTTGCGCCGATATTTTGACAATGATGTACAATATGCCAAAATGTCCAATTTTTAACACTGGTAATAGAATTAAAGGCGACATGCCATTAAGTGTAGTAGATCCTATTATACCCAGTTCTTCCTTAGATATTACCAAATTTATTACTAACGAACACTATGAAGAAGACTTAATTTCATACAGGAAGTTATCTACCAGTCTACCGCTTTCAAACACCACCGATACATGCTTATTGAAACTTGATAAATCAAGTAATATACTTAAAGTTTGGTATGTGCTCGTTGAAGGCTTGATCTCAGCTACAGTTGTTTGTTCGAAGAAAAATCAACCAGCTGCAATGGAGACTTTGTTTAAATTGTTAAGAAACGCAATGGATGTACCGGGTACTCATTTTGGTCTTCACTGCATAAATCATCTCCTTTTACCAACTGTTCAAAACTGGCTTCGTCAAATAGCAAACGTCAATACTCATTGGGATTGTGTAATGCCCAACTTTAAACAATGTTGCGGAATGACTACAGACACTATTGTAATATATTTACATCATTTACAACAGATAAACGTTGAACGATCATCAGCTACTGATGAGAACAGCGAAGATAAGATAGATCCGATAGAAAGCGCGGAAGCTACATTTGCATTGAAACAAATACTATTAATTTTGGTGGAATGTATCGCTCAACCCCAAGAGCCAATAGCGAGATTGGGAGCATCATGCATAAGACATATAATTTTGACATCAGGACATCTCTTAACAGATAATCAATGGGAAATAGTTTGTATGAGTTTACACAGAGCCTGTAATGTAAGTTTAACACCCCTAAAACAGCTCACCTACTCTTTCGAAGAAAATTCTAACAGTTTTTACGGAGACCTGGCAATAGTCAAAGTAGCCGCCAGACGAGACTGTTCTGTAAATGATAATGTGAGGTTACATGCTATGGCTCAACAAGTGTTTTTAACAGAACAGTTTAAGGGTGATAGTCATGCAAAGTTGACACCGAAAAATTCATCACAAAACTTAATGCTGACTGATGACAGAAGCTACATATTTCTTATCTATCTTCAAGAGTCAATTAATTCTTTGAACCCTGAATTATATACAGTAAGGATACCTCACAGAGGGCTAGTTGTTGGTTTGCTAGCGCATCAAATATTGATTCAAATAATTGCAACTGTTCTCATCCAAGCATCATCGGATGTATTTCACGGTATAAATGCTATTTTATTGGAGAGTTTGAAAACTGGTTCCAATATTTGCAATTATAAATTCTTTCTCAATTGCGACAACATAGACCTGTTATTAAAAAGTCTAGAGTTATCTTTTACAAGGGCTATGCAATTTGATTCACGACCGGGTTTGAAATTTCTGGTGCAAAAAGTTTCTAATTTAGATTACGCCGCTAACCTTTATAAGCAAGCCACCTCATCCTGGCTTATCAAAATTATAGCTATTACTGAAATATTCTTTATTGGGGTTCATAGATTCAAACTAAAGTCTACAGATATATCAATAATTTTACATAAATACACAACGACACTAAATTTAACACTCGAATATGATTGTTTTGTGACAAAAATCTTCGACCTCAAAAATACGTGGGAGTTATTATGCCATAGCTATGTAAAGCATTTGATAAATATATCAGATTTTGATGAACCCGAAATTAAAGACCGCATGTCTTTTAGCTCAGTAGAAAGTGATTCATCTTCGAATCATTATGATCAATACTATGCGCCAGTACCAACTTTAAGTACAAATGAACCACTTGTTCCTGATAAAGAACAACCTATTGCCCCAAAAGATATTATTGATAAACCGAAACCATTTACTTTTGCTGACTTTAAAACAAATAATTATAATACTTCCGATGTTCATGATAAAAATTTGGGGCAAACAAAAGAAAACGAAACAGAAATGGAAACATCTGAAACTAAATCAGTAATTAAACATCCAGATAACGATATATTAAAGGAAATGCCTCAAAAAACAGAATTGAATAACGAAAGCCCCGTAAAGGAAATAAAGGTAACCTTATCAGACAGCGTCGATAATATTACCAATACATCTAAAGTAAATATTATGGTCGGCGACGCTCCTGGCTTTGAAAAGGTTAAAAATATTGAACCCTTAATACCACCACAGCCTGTACCACCAGAAATAGAACAACAAAGAGCTTTGAGCATTAGTAAGGTAATGTTTTTTTTATATTTTTTGTAGATAGATTATATTTTGTAGATAGATTATCTATAAAAAATTCTAATAAATAAATACTTCTCGTGAAGTTAATATAAAAACTACGTTTTTAACTTTTTTCAGGATACAGACGTGCAAAGGAATTGCTTCCAAAATATTCTAATGGCCTATCTGGAACTTGTATTAACATTTTCTTTGGAGAGATTCCAGTTGATACACCCGGTCCTACAGAATGGTTTTGTACAACTCTCTAAAACAGTTACCGACCCACAGTTAATTGATAGAATTAATATATTTTTCGATAAAAAAGATTTATCAGAATTTAATTATAAGTGATCAACTCAGTCTTGATAATGTCGCATTTTAATGTTATATTCCTCGATTATCTCGTGTTATATGGATAATAAAATCATAATATTGTAATTACAAATTTTATTTTAATAACGACTAAAGATCGTGTTTCATATATTTTCAAATAACAAAATATTTCAAAATTTATAACAATATACTTAATATTTGTAATACTTATTTGGTATACGGACTAAGAGTACTTCATAAAAATACATACATACACACACTCACGCCTTCATAAAAATGTCTTTTATAAAATATTTGAAATGCTTATAAATGTATTGGTCTATCGTACTATGGTAAAATCAAAGGTATGAGGATCACATAATAGCTATGATGGCACAACGAACTCACATTATTAATATGACTACAAAACCTTGTGCCTAAAATTAAAGCAAACCAAAGCATAATCTCTATTTTATTTGTACACATAACTATGGCACTACTAATATTTATTACCATATGTACAACTATTATACATTACAAAATTTACAATGCAATGATCTATTACTTACAACTATCTGCCTCTCCTATCTCAATACGTAAATGAATAAAAGTGTCAAAATAGCTACTGCTGTAGATACTCTTATACTACTTGCAGCCTGAGTTGGATATGTATGTACAGTCAAGGCATAAGATAAAGAACTCAAACCTAAATCGCTCGTTATAAACACACTCTCTCTATTAATCATATCCGCTAACTTTTCTGCTTCTAGGATACACACGTTTAATTGTAAGTCTGTTGGATTTGATAGCACGGATTCAACTGTGACGAATATCTCCATCTCAATAGTGAGATACCCTCTGAGTGCACATTCTGCAATCTTCACATGTCTCTCGAGAGCTTTCAAAATATTGTTCAAATTAATAACTGTTGCTGAAATATTCGTTCCGTATAAAGCTCTATCGATTTGTTTCTTTGAATAAAGAATTCTTAGGGCTCCACCACATTTTGGACAGCAGGCTCCTGGTGCGGTGAATCCTTGACAGTTGGACTTCTTAAGTGGAGAACAGATGATTCTATCGAAGGTGCACTTTGATTCCATGAGATCAGATATATGGCCGACCGCTAAACAAGGGCCAATGTAGTCAACACTAACATAAGCTGCCCACGCAGCGCATTCAGAGACGTAGGTGACGCCATTTACACCACAAACAGTTCCAGTCTGAAAAAAAATGTAACAATATAATCAAATAATAATCGGTAAAATCTATAATCGAATAATAATCGGTATCTTTTCAGGCAACAACAGAATTTCAACGATTATATTTTTTTATATTTAAATATATGTATCTATTTCTTTGTACTAGTTATTGCACGCGGCTTCGCCCGCATGGTCTTTTGACGAACTCATACTTTCCTGGGTGTACGCACAACAACTTGCCAAAGTTTCATCGCAGTTCGTTGAATGGTTTAGTAACGATTCGGGACAAACAAAGAAACATTCATTTTTATTTATACAAATAGATGTATTATATATGATAAATGATACATAAAACTGATGCTCATCCCTCAGCTGGATCTGACATCATCCACGATTATACCTTTAGTTAATAGCCTGAAGTGACGAATGTAAGCCAATACTCTCTGATACACTGCTGCTGTGTATCATCTAAAAATTTTCTCCCAATTTCCCAAATATCCGCCCTGTGGTTGACACTGAAGAAACTTTCTCCCCACATCCGTTATTGGTTCTACGGGCTATTTATACTATCCATTATCACTGAAATTTCTACTTGCTAATTCTGTACATTATAATTCAGTGCATTATTGGTCTAGTGGTGTCAGACACATCTTGCGATGAGTAGGTCGTGGGTTCGATCCTGGTCCTTTATCACTGAGTTATTTCTAATTCATGTACGATCTATTTTGTGAACACCACTCTACTTAACGGAGAAGGAAAACTTCATGAGGAAACCTAGACGCCCGTACGGGTGTGTGAAGTCTACCAACCTGCCCTAGGCCAGCGTAGTCTACGGCTTTATCCCCTCTTCCTGAGTAGGGGAAGTCCGTGCCCCTGTAGTGGGAACGAATATGGACTGGGGATGATAATGTATTCAATAAGCACGCTCTGCCTGAATATGATATAATAATTATTATGAGAGTGCGAGCCACTTCGCTACATAGTACCACATATTCATATACCATATATACATATATACCTTACTCAACAAACGTCGTAGCTCTTGAGTGACGACATTAATAGTCTGAATTACGCTAGTGAAGTTTGATAGCGATCTATGGTATATACGCCCCAGGTTCCTGGTCCCGTATGGTCAGAAAATCTTCTCTTTTCCCGTACTACCACCCCTGCCACACTTCGACCTAGAGCTGGTGATGTAATCATCAACGTCAAGTAAATACTTACACGTAGACAGCCATCTAGACAAATTCCCCAGTAGGCGAACATTCTGCCGCTCATGACTAGGTGACAGGGATTAGCGTGCGTACGACCGTCCGTGTCGCACACTGGCATCGCCGGCTGACTGTTGCAGTGACTGGGGTTCACTAGAAGACCAACGTACAAAGTTACTCGTACACTCCAATAGCTACAGATAAATCCGCTTGGAGACATTTTGTGTTTTTATTATAATAGTGTAATACACGCAGTGGTGGTGCATTGGTGGTGTCTTGGTTTTAGACATGGCTTACGATCGAAGGGTCGTGGGTTCGAATCCCGGTCCTGTACCACGGAGTTATTATTTGTAATTCATGTACGGTCTGCATTGTAGACACCAATGTACTTAACCAAATTTAGTCCCTCCCTATCTTTTTCTAATGTTAAACACCAAAACCAGATAGCTACAATTTTGGTGCTGTCAGTTTCGTTTACACACGTCAAAATTAAAAGATTTCGACGCGATTTCGGAACATACGGAGTAAAGATATGCACATAACATTTTTTGAACCGTTTGACGGAAACATAGGTCGGTACTCGCTATAAATGTTTGCTATCTCGTTTTGGCGTTTGACATTAGAAAAAGTTAGGGAGGGACCAAATTTAGTTAAATTCTGTTACAACAGAATCGGCACCAATGTTTATTTATAAATAGTACTAAAAATGGAGTAACATGATAATATTTTACTTGAGCACATTTATCCCGTAGTTATAAAAAAAAAGTTGATTCGCACAAACAGGAACGTGACTAAGAAAATAAATAACTAATATGTAGGAGTGGGGCAACCCGACTGACGCATCACTTGCAGGTATGTTTTGATGTTTTATATCGGTTCATTGTGATGATTGATATATAAATTCAGTGTTATTCTGTTTATCAATAGTCAATACTCGTGTATGACATTGGAATAAAAGTGTGATCATCAATCAAAAGTAACCGCGTTTCTTCAAGACAAAGGCTCGCGGTAATTTGCCGATCAAGATGGTATTCATCTGATTGACTTTAAAACTCCCAATTGCAACTATGAAAAATAGAAGAAAAATAACTAATATGTTGAGACTGACGTACTCACCGCATACATACTGCGGGCAGGAGGTCTGCAGGCGGGAGAGGCACACAGTAGGCGCAGGAAGACACGCGTGGCGCCTCGGGCAGACCGCGCCTGCGCATACGGACCCCGCGCCGAACTCGATCTCTGCGTCCGTTGCGCCCGCGCATCTGAACGCAGCGGACAAATAGAGATTGAGTACTTTATACAGTTCTATTTGCCGTATGGTTCTGTGTGCGTGACTTGAATTTATAAAGGTTCAACGACGGTTCAGCAAAATTTTCTAGTTCATAATCATCACCATCAGCTCGTAAAAGTCCAATGCTGGATATGGGCTTGCTCCTTAAACGGGGGGAGGTGTCCCATAATTACCATACTTAGCAGACGTCTTGGAGATTACAGTGGATTTTGATAGAATAGAATTGAAGATAACGTTGCTACCCACTACCCTGCTCACACCATACACGGCGATAATTTGAACGACGATGTTATTACGACAACGCCACAGAGCATTTTCTAGTTACCATTTTATTTATATTTACTACTATGGTATTAAATAGATTTTTCCCCAAGGTTTCTTTACTGTGAGTAATTAACTTATTTAGTTTATATCAAACATTTTATCATTATAATTAAAGGTCACTTTGTTGTTACACATATCCGCTTATCATTAAAGCCTTATCAGTTTTGAAGGCTGATTGGTTCAACGGCAGTGACCCTCCTGTCTATGCCATCGCCATCATCGTATCAGCTCACAGACTGCTGGACATAGGCCTCCTCTAATGATCACCGAGCGGCTATAGCCGCCTGCATCCATCGATTGCTCGCGACGTTCACCAGGTCATCGGACCACCTAGTTAGAGGTCTACCCGCATTAAGCTTTCCGATTCGGGGTCGCCACTCCAGCACTTTAAGACCCCAACAGTTCTGCGAACTGTGTGCACCGCTCACTGCCACTTCAATTTTGCAATCCTTACAGCCACATCGGCGACTTTAGATTTCTTGCGGATTACCTCATTGCGGATTTTATTTCTCGGCGAAATTCCGAGCATACCTCCTTCCATTGCTCTCTGTGCGACATTGAACTTTCTTTTGAAGCCCATAGTCAGCAGTTACCAGGAAAGCGCTTACTGGGTTTTTAAGTTACGCAGCCAAATATTGTTATGTTATAGTTCAGGTAGTTTGAGTATATTACTACAGTAGTATTTGTGTGAGTGGCAGCACTAACTTGGCGAGGCACGCGTTGGGGTAGGGCGAGGAGTGCGTGCGCACGGGCAGGTGGTGCGGTGGGCAGTTGCACGGGAGGCGCGTGAGCACGCCCGCGCCGCGCCCGCACGCGCGCCGCGCGCACACGCGCTCGCCAGACACGCACACGCACGCGTTGCACTCCATGTAGTACTTCTCGCCTGGCGACAAAACTGCGCGTGCGCTCAACATTGGTGTAAATTCTGCTCTAACATAACCTCTTAGGCACGGCTGGATGTTGCGCGTTTGTCCGACTCATACCTGGCACAAGCGAACCTCAACAAGGACTGCGTGTTTCGACTGTATATTGCTAAAAGTGTTACAAAACGATGTGAAGACGATCGTTTAATTCAAATGGTGAGCGAGTGAGGTACCAGAGTGAGCCACTATAGTGGTGCGTCGTTCAGAAATATAACATTCGTAAAAGCCACTAGAGTGATGCGTTGTGCCTAAGGGGTAAATTAAATTTAGGCTCTACTATCTTTCTTCTTTTATTTATATCTTTTTCAAATGCCAAACGCCAAAATGAGATAGCAACAATTTTAGCGCTCTCAGTTTTTTTTTAGATACATCAAAATTAAGCTCTGCATACAAATCTAGACGTGACCTCGGAACATGCCGATTAAAGATACGCAAAAACGCTACATTTTTTGTACCTTTTGAGAGAAATATAAGTTGGTACTCGCTAAAAATGTTTTCTATCTCGTTTTGGTGTTTGGTATTAGAAAAAATAGGTCGAGTCTAAATTTACGCGTAGTTTGTGTTACATCAGAATTGACACTATTAACACACATAGTCTTAGACCATATATCTATAGACACACGATTGCTGGACGAAAAACGTCCCCGTCGTACACGAATCCATCGCGTGCACTTCTTTCTTCTCAGTTTTTTTGGAGAATACCGACAATAAACGTAGCCCCAAATGAATGACATTGTTACGGGTCGGGGGTAAATTAAATGCCGCTTGCGTGAAATTTTTTGTAAACCATTTCCACCGTCAGTGGACTTTCGACCTTATGTCGTTGCGATACGGTTCATTATAGGAGATACGTTAGTTGTAGGTATATCCAGTGTTTACCACCCACGCGCGATAACAGCAAGGGCAATGAAGCGCGCATCACAATATTATGTGTACTATTTAACATTGTATGTGATTTTAAGCACCATGCTTTAAGCAGGAGCTTCCAATTGGAAGCTTTAATTAAATTTAATTAAATTCTTCTAAGGCAAGGTCGATATTAACGTAATACATAGACCTCCTACAAATAAGGGAGCGAGATTGTGTTAGACATTCCCCACACTCGGTAAACGCCCTGCCCTGAAGACTTGGCTTAAAGGTTTTAGATACTAGGCCATACAATGCTTAAAAACACGAGAAAGAGCATTTGTCTGTTCCATTTGTTACCTCTTTTGGACTCTGCTGTGCGTTTCAGATCAATCAGAATGTTATTGGAGTCAAGTGAAGTGTTCATTAAATTGCAGGATAATACTGCAGCAAGTGTTCATTGAATTGCAAGATAATGCAACCCATTAAACTAGTATCACACAGTTCACAATGATGCTTTTATTATACCAGCGCCACATAGCTAGCTTATCTATACTTTTATATAAACTACAGATAAAATATATTTTTCTTATTAAGACAACACAATTACTTACCCTGTACAACTTCTCTATCGTGTAGATGACAATTTTCCAACTCAACGCATGGTAAAGGCTGACAGTCGGTTAATCCCTTATTGCCACACCGGCAAATCTTGAAGCACTCCTTTTGAATCGATGAGGACATTGGTACGCGCACCCAAGAGCCCACGGGTACAAGCTGTGAAGAACTATCTCCTGAAGATAGAGAAATACATGTAATTAATCTAAACCAAAAAAATATCATGAAAAATATCAAATTCACTACAGCTCTTAAAATTTGCATGTGATAAACAGATTATACTCGGACAGTTATACTTCTGAATACAATAAAGTATTCACATCAACAGATCAAATAGTTATACTTTCGTATACAATAGAACTTTCACATAAACAGATTATACTCAAATATTTATATACCCAAATACAATCGATTTTTTCACATCAACAGATTATACTCAAATAGTTATACTTTCGTATACAATAGAACTTTCACATAAACAGATTATACTCAAATATTTATATACCCAAATACAATCGATTTTTTCACATCAACAGATTATACTCAAACATTTATTTTCCCGAATATAATAGATCTTTCACATCTACAGATTACACAAACATTTATATGCCCAAATACAATAGATTTTTCACATCAACAGATTATACTCAAACATTTAATATTCCAGAATACAATAGATCTTTCACATCACTGTCGATGTGAAAGCTCTATTGTATTTGGTTATATAAATGTTTGAGCATAATCTGTATTATGCTCAAACATTTATATACCCAAGTTCAATAGAGCTTTCGGATCAGCAGATTAAACTCAAACAATTATACTACGGAATACAATAGTTTTCACATTAACAAGATAATATTAATAAACTCAGACCTATACAAGCTACAATAAATTGACTGACAATTACCTAATGGGCAGCCATTAATGCAGTAGTATCGCGGACAGGAGCCTCCGTGCAAACAGTTTCTGTTAACGACACACAACTGCGAGGCGTTGCACGGCGCGCCCGCACAAGGAGACGTCACGACTTCCTTCGCCGACAACAGAGGGGGCTCTGTGCCTGGTGGCAATGATTATTACCTTGTCAAATACATACATATGTACATACACTCACGTCGATATCCCATAAGGGTAGGCAGAGACCATAGTACATACTACATACATACAGTCACGCCTCTTTCTCATTGGGATAGGCAGAGACCACTTCTTTCCACTTGTTACGCTCATTTAATATAGCAAAGTAGCTATCCGTAGCCCACGTTTCGCCCCCGCGAGAAACGAGACGTGTCGAGTGGCGAACCACGACGCCTCCATTTTATAACGTTCAAAAGTTCCTCATTGCGTTCCCACGGTTTAGTGGAGAGGAAAGGAAAGAGGATGAGGTAGGAAAGATGTATTGAGCAAGGAATATGGAATTTGGGAAAAGGACTATAGGATATAAGATACTACTATAACGGAAGCAGTAAGAAGAGACAGTAGTAGCCTGAAAGGCTGGGGTCGCTTACCCGTATACTTAAGTCTATTGCCGGACAGGCTAAAGGACTAAGTGATATCAGTCACATTATTAAATAATACTCACTGGGTGACATAAACTTTGAGAGCGGCACGCAGGGCGCGTTGGGGTCGCGCGGCGTGAGACGCGCGCACAGAGCCGCCGCGCCCATGTGCGCAGGGGCCCGCGCCCACTCCACACACGACGACACTAGCCGCCGGCAGTCCGCCGCGCACAGCAGGCTGCTGCCACCCTGTGCCACAGCACCAGAGTACCTTATCGCGTTGAGGGCGGCGTGTGCCACAACGTTTTATCTGGCGGCGTGTGCCACCGGTGGCTCACATCAGCTATAGTTTTATAACACAGTTTTGTTAAACGAAAAAGACTTTATATGGTTAAATATAACATTTTTATTGAAAAATTGAAGAGTTTATTTTTACGGGTAGACAGACTGTAATAGACTTATTGTATTTGCATATTTATTTGTGTGTCAGTAACGTATCTTCTTATAGCATATCGATGATAATAACAGGTGTAAAAGACATACCTTTTGTAAAGATCTCTCACATCAACAGATATCTGTACATCTTTTCATACACATTCGTCGATTAAGGGTGCTACGACCTTGACCTTATTATAATGATGTAATTTTATAATAATGGTTTCTACATAAACAATAGTCATTTCTAATTAGATGAATGTGTCTAATTGTTAACTTACTCTGGTTTTAATTATATAATATAACATTTTACAACAAACAATTATTGCGTTCTTCAACATACCCGTGAATTTGTTAGAGTTATATTATTATTCTGTTTTAATTGTATCTTTGCAAATAAATTAGTCAAATTTAGTAAAGATAAAAACAAGGTCTGTGTTAAGCGTGTACGTAATACCAGGCAAAGCGAGTGCTGTAGAAACTCACCTTCGCTGTGCACGGCTTCACGTGGAAAGCACAGGCCACGCTCTTCCAGATATCAATTGGGCACTGAGTTGAATTCTTCAAGGGTAGCTCCATACCAGATATGAGGAGTAACCTGGAACCGTAGATAAAGTTTTAAAATATATTTTTATTTAATAACTAGCTTTTACCCGCGGCGACGCCCGCGTAAATTCCTGTTTTTCCACTACAAGGGAAATCCCGAAACAATCATATATTTATTATTATATGTATTTATTCATAGAACCACTTTTACTTGAGCTCTCGTATCTTACCGGCGGCTACTGAAACAGCGATCAAACTGTATCTTCATTTATACTGGACCAATTTTCATAAAACATAGCGTAGTATTTAAGTTGAAATAGTATTTTAAGACTGTAAAAGTTTGACCAAATTCTACCCTCTGGTTTTTGCGTGAATATCGAACAAAGAAACAAACAACGACGATTTGGTTTCAAAAGCCCTTAATTAGTTGATATCTGAGTAGTTTTTTTTTAATATCTTTGATTTACAAAATATGACATCTAACAATTTTATATAGATATTACGTAAAAGTTACTAAACATCGTTGAATGAAGAATGACTACAAGATACCGTTTACCAATATTTACAAGCTATAACTAAATTCAGGTCTTAACATACATACATACAGTCACGCCTTTTTCCGCTAGGTAGGCAGAGACCACTTTTTTCTACTTGCCGTAGGTTCGTAAACCTGACATACATCTTTCGCTTCTTCTACTTTCATCAACGCTTTCATACATGCTCGTCGGTTGTGGGTAC
>WUAW01014011.1:59555-70022 GCA_017165845.1 Thaumetopoea pityocampa | reverse complement strand
TGATTAAACCGGAGTAAACCAGTTTGCGCTAGCTACCGCGCGCCTCGCACTCCCGCATCAGTCGCTTACAACTAGCGTTAGAAGTTAGTTGTACATATCAAATTACGTTTATATGTGTAGTAGGGAAGTTGACTCAATTTCTTATATTAGTTTTATCAACCAATTATATAAAATCTAAAATAAAGAAATTTATAAATCAGCTCAGTAATGAACAAGTTAAAAATTTTTAGTGGGGTAACCGTCGGGTTACTAAAAAGGATGCACATTGACACTGATATTAGGAAGTCTTCACCATTACGGTGCGGGTATGCAAAAGAGATAGCGCGATGTTTCCATCACGTTCCCGCTCTTCCTTATTCCTATTTTTAAAGTATTAATTACTACCTCAACCTCAATTTACAACTAACTTCGGTACTGCTCTACCTATCCATAAAACAATATAAGAAGTATTTGTTTATTTATTTAACCGCTGACTGTACACTATTAATGCAAAAACGTCTCCAAGCTGCTTTGGCTGTAGACATGTCGCTGCTCTTGAGGACCGAGTTGTTATGTCTAGTGCTTGTTGTCCCGAAGGTATATCGACATCTGTATGGAACACGCCAAGGACTGAAGTACTGCTATTTAACGGCGAACTATTGGTACTCATCTGAAGCCGCACTGTTCGCGACCATTGATGTTCTAATGTGTGAGGATGAACTCCCAGTCGTTGGCGAGCGGTGCGATGGTAGAAAGTGGCTGTGGGCGTCATGTCAAACAACTCTGAACACAACCCATTGTACAAGCGGTAGAACACACATAAGGAAGCGAAATTTCTCCTTAAGGGTTCGATACAGCTTGTGAGTTTGGGATCGCCGACGGTTCTCACATTTCTTTGAGCTGAGTTAAAAGGTTATGCTGGATCCAAGTTCGAGTACCATAAAAGAAAATTTGCTTATCTACGATTGGCAGGCGCTTTGAAATCTGTAATATCCAAGACAATCTGCCAAGCATGAAATTACGACAAATCCCTCTCTTATAAAAAGTCATAATCAACCTGAATAAGTCCACTATTCGACAAGTCGAATAGTGGACTTATTCAGGATGATGATGATGGTGATCAGAGAAAGTAAATTTTAACGGTGATCACTATTGTTTCAGAATCGAATGAACTGAAATTAAGGAGACACGAGATAAGAAGGTTGTCACATATTGTAATAACGGTTATCGTAAAATTATTGTTAGCCTTTACAGCGCGTCGTGACATCTCACTTTGATCAATTCGACACTGTCTTAGAACAATTTCACATCTTCAAATTGGCTACTTTACAGGAGAGCAGTTTAAAGTTTTGGACTCGCATATCTCGGCATATTGTTACGAGTTGGGGTTCCTGACTTGAAAAAAAAAGCACTACACACAGTCTTTTTTCGCACCAGTAACACAACACTAACACACAACTCCACTAACAACATTACACACAGTCACAGACGATATTAGTAATCAACAACACTAACACTCGATTTAATACGCGCACTGTAACCGTTCCTTACACTAGTATCGCACTCACTATAGCACTCAGTATCGCACTGTTCACCGCTTATCGCTCCGGATCGTGTAACCGAATACTCGAATACTCTCCGTTGGCGTGTGGCCCTCCTATATACAGTAGTCGAATCTTAATCTCGAAGATCCGAGATCTTTCTGTGAGACAGCTTTTTCTACCACAATTTTAGAGTCACTTCTGTACGGGTGAGATAGCGCTAGTCACTTCTCGTATGTCAGGCCGTTAGTCGCCGCTCTTTGACAATAGATGGCGCTTGCGCTGTGTGGATGAGTTAGACAGCGTTAGTCACCTCTCGTTCTCGCATCACTGACAGGATATTAGTCACCGCTATTTGCAATAGATAACACTACTTTAACCTGTTTAGGGCTGCGCTACGATATTTTCATATGCTAATTCTGTGGTTTTAAGTCATTTATCAACAACAAATGGTAGTAAGTTATGAGATGACCAAATTTAACTTATTTTACCTTTTTAATATATGGCTTGGCTCTTGTATTTAAACATTTATATTAAACCTACAGTGACTCATCGTCTTTTATCTTAATACACATCGATCTTTTAAACCCTTGTGTGTGACATATTTTTTTTTAATTTGACGACTTATCCCCTTTTTCTTTGACACCATAGAATTGTAAGTTATCATTAATTAAATTATTTAGGATAAAAAATGCAGAGATATGCGAGTCCAAAACTTTAAACTGATCGCCTGTAAAATATCCATTTTGTAGATGTGCCATTGTTATACGACAGTGTCGATTAATTTTATGGTAGAGGTCTAAAATGCGTCACACTGTGCACGCTGGGTAACGCATTTGAGTATCATCAGTGGTATATTATCGTTAGAACCTTCACGGCTGTAGCAATCTCATCGAGTTTTTAATGTCCTTGAGCGCTCGCACGGCCTTTATCTTAGTTATTTAGTCTGTAAGCTAATGTTTTCTAGTCTGTGTTGTCGTATATTGATTGCGTCATTTCCCTTTTTTTGATTTCTAAAACGATTGCAAGTTTTGATAGTTTTCGACAACATTAAACTTTTATTCTCTAAACTCAACAGCGCCTCTGGTGGTAACTGTGATGAATTATGATGACAATTCGTACATTCTGATAAATCTTAAAATAAAAACTCAGGTTAGTGTTGCTCAAGATTTATCGATATTTAAACAAAGATGATCTAGATCATTGATACCCAAAGTGGTCTATATCGACGCTCAGAGGTCGACGATGACCTGCAAGGGGTCCGCGACAACTGTCAAAACCCATTTGCAGTTAATAAATTTACAAAAATTCCATATTAACTACGCTTTGGGGGTCTACCCAAAAGTGAAAAATATTACAGGTGGTCTATAAGACAAAAAAGTTTGGGGACCTCCGATCTAGAAGCACTCGTGCTTAATACTAATAGGGATTTTGATGGATTATGGCAACGGGTTTTATTTTGATGATAGTTAAATCAAAACGCAATAATTTAGTCATAAATGGAAACGTTAAACATATTCTAAAATAATTTTAAATTTCCCGCGGAAGTACCGTATTTTCCTATATATAATTTGTAAAGGTGTATTATCCGCAAAGTCTATTCGAGTTAAAAAAAAAACAACGTAACGTAATCCGCTGCCATGTTCACGGCGAATAATTCAAAACATATGCTGCCAGTCATGTAGTGTAACATAAAATAAAAAAATACACAGTATGATTAAAAATAATAATAATAAATTAGACAGAAAAAAAATACATTTTATGAAAAACTTCTATTTAAACATGCATGATAATATTTTTGAGAGGATATAAGAATTTTTTTTATCAGATTATCCGCTTTGGGCGTATAATACCCACAGCGGAATTTGAATGTTTTAATAAATTATCCGCAAATTATGTACAGGAAAATGCGATGCGATGAAACGCTCGTAGCTGCCACCTGACTTTGTCTACGTCACCGACACCATTAAACGGTAGGGTAAGGTGGCAGCTACGAGTTACGAGTTACTGTTACAAAAAAAAATAAATGCTGTCTCACGAAGAAAATGTTTAATAAATGAACTTATTTTATTCTTTGGAAGTTATCTGTAACTATCCCTCTTTACTTAAATGTTATTAAAATCAACAATAATTAACACTTACATATAAAAAATAGCACTTAAGAAGACAGTCCTATGTAACAATGAGCCCCCTACTCTGGGGTGCTCTGTTACAGAGTACGGGGCACAGTGTTATAGCATAAAAATATGACCCATTTGTTAGTTCTTAATTACTATTGCATGATATATTTTTTATTATCTTATTTGGGACTGAATAGACATTTCCTTGTCGCTTGGTTTGCCTTTTAGACACCTTAAGAAGAGGAAGTACAAGAACGTTATCCTTTAACGACACCACCGCCATGTCAGGCTCAAGGGGGAAGTAAAAAGAATTGTCCACCTTCCCACTTTTTCTTAGATAACTAATTTCATATTCATTGTTTTCAATATCTATTAAGAGTTTTCCTACAAAGTGCTTGATATGGTGTTTACCTGCAAATTTAACTACTACAAAGTCGTCCTTTTTTGGTTTAGCAGAGCAACTCAAAGGGAGGTCATCTTCATCAGATGAGGATAAAATATCTGTATATTCAGATTTTTGCTCATCGTCACTGGTGAAAAGAGCTTTTTTAACCTTGTTCTTTTTTTTGGGTCTTTTGGCAACGCTGACTTTAGCTGTGTTCTTCTCCCCTCTTTATTCTTCTGTCTTTTTAAATAATCTTGTTCAAATTTATTTTTAATAGGCGTGTCGGTTGTGATGCAGCTTCTTCCTCTTTTTCGACCTTGGTTGGACTGAAGTCGTGGTCCTGCTTTAGGGTAAGCCCTGCAGCCTATGGGACTAATTAATGCATCGTCATATTGAATTAAGTGTTTTTCCAATGTCAGTAAAGATGGACTTGGAGTTTTGTCACGCTCCATTATGTTGTCAATCTGAGGAGGCGAGAGCTGTGTTAATTCGATTGAATCTCTCAAACATGCAGGCTGAAAACCTGCAAAGTGTCTTAAAGCTTCTGTATTATTCGAGGCGCAGTTAAGTAGAACTGATCCTTTTTAAAAAATTGACATATCGCTCATCCAATAGAATAATGACGTAATTGCAAAAAAGTTAAAATTTTATTTTGTGTTTAATTTGGATGATTTGTCGTTTAATATGGATTTTTTTCGAGAATGATCAAATTATTAATCTATAAATAAATTATGAAAAATCATGATAATTGATATGATTTACAAAACGGGTATAATCCAATTTTAAACTGAAACGCTGCTTCTGATAAATTGCAAAAATGTAATTACGTCATTGTTCTATTGGATAAGCGATATGTAAGTACCTATAATTTTAATATGATGCCAATCGTAATTCTCCTAAAAAAACAAGTAACTAATGTAAATTTTACAAAGTTGTATTCAATATTCAGTAAAAATCTTACTCGATGTAGACTGGATTCTTTTTGCTTAATTGCGTCCAATTATCAAAGTTTCTCCAATTGTCAAAATCAAAGTTCATCGACTTCGTAAGCGCCTTCAACATGGAGGCATTATGCGTGTGCCCACAATAAATAATCTGAATTGAATATTCTATAAAATGCGGATTAAAAATAGTAATTCAGTGGTATGGGACCGGGATCGAACCCACGACTCTTCGATCGTAAGCCGTGTCTAACACCACTATGAATTAACTGTAAAGTTCTAACATCTGATAAAGTTTTAATAAAAGATGAATGTGTTGATTGTAAGACACCTGTAAAATTCTAATATTTGATAAACATTTAATCAATGATGAATTCGTTGATCATAAGACGCCTGTAATGTTCTAACATCTGATAAATATTTAATAAAAATGAATGTGTTGATCATAAGACGCCTGTAAAATTCTAACATCTGATAAACGTTTAATAAAAATGAATATATTGATCATAAGGAGCATAATACATAAGCATAATCACTTGTACGTTACACGCAGCGTATAGCCGCGTATAACGCGTGTTGATATCTTCTATTGGCAATATCTTTAGTTCTCTTAAATTATGTATTTATTTCTATATCCTAATTAAAGCATATGTAAAATAACGATTGTTAGATTGTAAGATTTCAAATTGCATCGATTTTATTCTAGTTTAAACGTGTTTCATTATTATTTTAGTGTTTAACTATGCCGTCCGATGACTTTTATTCCCCTTAGGGGATGAATTTTCTAAATTCCTTAGGTTATGTTAGAAATATTTGTGCAAAATTTAATGCTTCGGGATATTTGTTACCGTTACGGAAGGAGTGGTCAAAATATTGTTTAACTCAATTAAAACTCTAATTCAGTTGACAATCGTGTAATGTTTATTTATTTAATTATTCACAATTTATTACATTATTAAAGTGTTCACCAATACGACTTTGATGGACCCACTAATCAGAAAAAAAAACCATTAGAAATAAATTAGCTTAGAAACATTTTTGTGTTTGTACATAGTGACTAAAAACGGAATAAAACAGTTTGCGCTAGCTCCTTTAGCGAGAACGCGTTGCGTCTGGCGCACCCCTACAGAAGAAAAGGGCGCCAGAAAGGCTCCCCGGGAGAGCTGTAGGGCTTTCGGAGAGAGAGAGAGAGATATAGATCTCTCTCGGATCAGAAGAGGCCCATGAGTGCTCATGGCCAATCCCGCCCGAACCACTTATGACTGCTCGCATGATTCCTGCGCTTAGGTACAAGGGCCAAGGCGGACGCCGCACAGTGTTTATAGTATGTGCAATCCTTACATAGCCGACCTGCTGTGCCCTCGCAGCGGCGGTATGGCTCAGCTATTTTCTGTGAGAAAAAAAAAACGTTGGCGTTAGCTACCACGTGCCGCGCACTCTTGCATCACTCGCTTAGAAGTTAGTTATACATATTAAATTACGTTTAATATATATAATATTAAGTACCTACCTGTATATTAAAAAAAAATTATTCATTTATTTATCATACTGTCGACCGTACACTATTACAGACGCAATATATCGTTGTCAAGCTAATTTGGTTGTACAACTTAATACATAGTTTCAGGTAATGATCCTTTTCTATCTCCTAGGCCATCGCTGTGTACCTCGAAAGGGTGAGAGAGAAAATGTTAATATCCAGCGGTCAGGATATGGCGCGTATTTGAGGACGTTAGTCCGGTAGAGCCGTTGGTATGTTAAATTTAGTGGTGTGAGTTGAACAATAATTTGACCAGTTTTTTGGAAACCGGGAATGACGTTAATCCATGTTTATTAAACATGGATTAAAGTGTCAATTGTTGGGTCAGTTTGTCTAAAAGAGATCACCTTTAAGCTATCTTTGTGCCGACGTAAGGCATTATATTCACGAGTGATATCTCAGGTATTAAGTCTTTGGTATAAAATTTTTAGTTCATAAAATATTTCCTATTGTCATCATCCGTGTTAATGATTAAGACATTAATTACTTATTATTAAAAAGCACTAAATATTTTATGTGATAGAAACCAATTGATTAATCTTTTCAAAATATCCGAATTACGACAAAATTTAAAAACACGAAATAATGATAAAAACTCATCTGTTACCGATCTTGTTGTCAGCTATAAGGAGTTGTAGTTGTTGGTCGATTCGCCTTATAAAGCCTTTGACTAGAGAGCGAATTTGGTTATGTGATGGTTATTTGGTTCCGAATTTGGATTATTATTACATGATTATTTAAAGATACTATGAATACCGGACGGCTCTATAATTATTATTTATGTTTTTATTATTATTATAAACACTTGGGTTGTTAACGTTGTATGCAAGGGTTATATTTACTCATTCGATACTGTGGATCGTTGGCTATCATAGTGGAAATTACTAAACAGGAAAACATTTGGATTTCACGTACGGGATTTGAAGATTTATAGAAAAGTTCAATATATAATTGTTTTCATAATAGATACCATCACCCATGGTGGTAATTTGGATGAACTAAGTTGACAAATCCATAGAACAAGAATAGTGAAAAAAAAAACGTAAAATAGTACTTGTAAAGTTTCTTATTTGGTAAGAACTCTGAGGATTCCAGTATTTGTTATCAAACTGGTAATTTAAAAAAATTAACGTATTAAATTTGGAATGTCTCTGTTCCAATTTTAATATGTTAATTTTTTAAATAGTAATACATTAAAATATTCCACAAACTATAATCTTTGCTTAGGAGTTTTGGCGGCAACCCGAATGAAGCATCACTTGAAGTTTTATTTTAACGTTTTATATTAGTTTATTGTGATGTTTAATATATAAAAATTTGGTGTTGTTTTGCGAATTAATCGTCAATAATGGTGAACAGTATTGAAACATTGGAATAAAACTAACATAGTTGAGTGACCGTTTTATTTTTATTTCTTATTATTTTATTTCAAGGGAATAGACCTGCGGAATTTTGCCTGTTCAAAGTGGTGTTCGTTGGATTGACGTCAAAACTCTCAAGAAGCAATAAAATATGACACACGGATATTTTATTGTTAGCTTAAAAAATATATGCATTCAAAATATTTATACCTACTCGACACTGGCAGAAATGGCGCGAATTCGCAGCCGATTGCCACTGTGAAAAATAGAAGAATCTTTATTTACATATAAATTAAATTTGTATTATTTCGAAATTACGATTGTATCATCGTGTAACAATTTTCGATAATTTAACTAGTTCTTTCCACTTGAGTAGACAAGCCACTCATATGTTACTGTGATAAATGTTACAACCTATCCGTTTGAGAAACTAAGCATAGCTGGTCAATTGTGTACTGTTCTGTAGAGATTATAGTTCTTTGTAAGTTGATAATGGGACTTTTAATATGTTGTATTAAAACTGAATTTAATTAATTTCGTTTTATTTTGTTTGTATACATACCTACTTATAATGCTAGCCTTAACACGGTGAGCCAAATCTCAATGTATTATGACCATTGAATCTTTTGTAACTGTGTTTCACCCTAAATCTCATTGCGCTTAAAGTCTCTCTTGCGTTATAGGTCGCACGCAATCCATTGCCGTGTCTTAGTCAAATATTGATGAAGTTCAGAGAAAAAAGTTGAAATTACATAAACACTCCGCATTTTTCCCCGGTTCTTCGGCAGGGAATCAAACACCGGTCTTCCACGTGACAAGCGGGGATACTGACCACTATACTATCGAAGAATTGGGGTAGCCAGAGACCACTTCTTTCCACTTGCTACAAGCAAAGTGGCTATCCGTAGTCCACTTTTCGTCCCCGTGGGAAACGAGACATGTCGGGTGGCGAACCATAACACCGCCATTAAAAGGTTCAAAAGTGTTTATTTTTATAATGTTCAAAAGTGTTAAAGTTCCTCAGCGTTCGCATGAAAAGCAATGGTAAAACAGGTCCACCCAAACAAAGCCCCGCATGCTTAGGTAAGGCTAGCCATCGTCTAGGGTCTACCGGTCCATGTCAGTCTCATGTCTCGGTCTAGCCACGCAGCCGTCGGCGCGGCAGCCACTGGTATAGTGGAGAGTAGAGGTAGGAAAGATGTACTGAGCAAGGAATTTGGGAAAAGGACTATAGGATACTACTATCTCGGAAGGAGTAGGGAGAGACAGTAGCTTGGGGGGCCGGGGTCGCTTAAGTCATTTACCGGACAGGCTAAAAGACTAAGCACTCCATGACACGAACATATTTTTCATTCGTAAAAAAGGGGAGATTTAGGAACAAACTTCGTGTGATGAGCACGAATATTTGTACCCGAGTCACGGATGTTTATCTATATATGTATTAGTATTTATCTATATAAGTATATCGTTGTCCAGTAGGTACCCGAGAGACAGGAAATCCTAATTCGAGGTTAGATCAATGTGTGTGAAAAAAATGTGTTCTCAATAAATATATTACGATTGGTCCGGTGTCGTGAAGAACCTGGTACATCTATACGCTAATAGATGACTACGAATCGGTATATCCTAGATCTTATAAAGTAAAATTTTCTACCTGTTGTATCTTCAGTATCGCGTGATTTTGGTGTTTGCAAAATAATCTATACTATTATAAAAATGTTAAATGTCAAATTTTCAAAAATTATATTTAAAAACAAACTACTCAGATCGACTAAGAGCTGAAACCAAATCGGTAAATGTTTATTTGATTGGGCTTCACGCAAATACCAGCTGATAGATTTTAGTTAAACTATTACAATCTTAAAGGCAACTATTTCGACTTAAATACTGCGGCAAGTTTCAACAAAATCGGTCAAGTAGTAGAATTGAATATACTGACAATAATAACGTTACCCCATCTCTCGTGGACGCTGTGACAAACAGCTAAGGCAATGTATCAGGATAAATTGCAACAGCGTTATACCCTTATTCCCCTATCTATATTAATTATGTGTTTTTTTTAAGTTTTTCTGTCTGTTCGGGCTAATTTCCGTAAAGGTTGAATCGATTTCGACGGGACTTTCATTGGCAAATAAGATTTCTCAGGGAATACTGTAGGCTAGTTTTCATCTCGGAAATGTTATTTAGGGGTCTTGAGAAAAAATTGAAAAATTATAGAAATAAGGAGTAAAATTTAAATTATAAGCCAGTTAGTTACTTAAAATGATAGTTTTCAAATTATGCACACGGATTTAGATTCTATAAACCGTGGGATCTATGTGTCTATTTTTATTTTATACTAGTTGTGCCCGCGACTCCGTCCGCGTGGGCATTCGGTAAGAGCGAAATTATACATAAATCATTCTCTCTGATCTTTCCTATTCATCCGATCGAATTAATGATAGATAGATGAAACAAACACCAAATATTAGAGGAAGCTTGCCACAATGATTGGCACAGTTGGCAGTGACCCTGCTTTCTGTGCCAATAAGTCCCGGGTTCGAATCCTGGTAGGGTCAGACATTTGTGTGATGAGCACAAAGGTTTGTATCCGAGTCATG
>WUAW01014011.1:38468-51166 GCA_017165845.1 Thaumetopoea pityocampa | reverse complement strand
ATTCAATATACTTTCAATAATCACGGAAATTTCATCTATCGCGTTCACTTGTGCTGCCATCTAGTCGTAGCACATTAAAACTGACTGAAAATGAGTTGAACTGCCGAATAGTGGTCGTCAAAGTGTTCGGACGTTATAAGACAAATATAAAACTATATGAAGTGTACTAGGGTATAAAGTGTATAGTAAAAGATTAAAGCTAGTGTTTGAAGATTAACCCAGAGGTGTTTCATTGGTGAAGATGAGCCTGCACTACCTATATAAATAATGTTAAAAGTGTTTATTTATTTATCTGCTGACTGTACACAAAAACGTCTCCGAGCCGATTTTGTTGTATAAATCTTTCATGTATTCGTGTTAAAGATCATGCTTTAAAAGCAAAAAAAAAGCTTGAAAAGCCAGATGATAACATTCAAGAAGGGCTTAATCCCCCTCCTGATTAGGGGAGGTACGTGCCCTATAGTGCGGATAAATTTGGACTTAGGATGATAGATAGTGACGATTTTAAAGCATGACGTTTTGATCTTCAAATGAGTTACAAGTATAATATTATTACGTTTAAAAATAAATAACAATTAAAATGAAACCTAAAAAATAGTTTTTTTTTATAAATATGATCTAAAATGTAATAAATAATCTTGAAATGTAAAGATTTTGTTCAAAACCGATAAGATTGGTCAATTCAACTTTTTGAACTAAGCTTCAAAAAAGTCAACTTATATCGAGTTGAGGTGCATCCTATGCTGTGAACAAAGACTTTATAGTACACAAGCTTTTGCACACGGCTCCGCCCGCGTGAATGTCGGTTTTCCGATACATGGGAAATTTCGCAATAATCAAAGATTTATTTAAAACCCTTAGAACCACTTTTGCTTGAGCTGTCGTACTTTAGCGGCAGCTACTAAACAGGGATCAAGCTGTATCTTTGATGAAAAATGCTGTCGTATTTAAGTCGAAATCGTACCTTTAAGACAGTGACCAAAATTTACCCGCTGGTTTTTGCGTGAAGCTCGATCAACAGACATACATCGACGGTTCTGGTTTCAGAAGCCCTTAATTAGTCGATCTGAGTAGATTTTTTGAATATCTTTGATTTACGAAATTTAACAATGTTTTAATAGTATAGATATAAGATAGTAATCGCATCCGCAGGTCCTGAATGGCACGAGATTGCGCGATTTCTGATTTGTTAAAACCGATAAGATTTGGTACAACATAACATTTTAGATTAAGCTTCAAAAAAGTATCAAAACACTGAGTTGAGACACATCCTATCGCCGTTGAACAAAATCTTTATTACTACATGTTGTTATAATATTAGCATTGTATGTACGTGAGATTATCTAATTAAAATGAGGGTAGTTTCCTGAAGTCGCCCTCACTCCTGTGGTTGGCCACGGCCCCCGTCGTCTGCAGGTGCGGCGGGGTCGGCGCTGTGGCTGTCCCTCTCGTGGCGCCAGTGGCGGCGCGGGCGGCGCTACGCGTGGCGCATGGCCGCGTTCACGCTGCTGTCGGCCGCGGTGCTCGTCCTGGAGCTGTTCGACTCCCCGCCCACGTACCACACGTGGGACGCGCACGCGCTCTGGCACCTCTCCACCGCGCCGTTACCGCTGCTGTTTTACAAGTAAGTATTTGAGTAAAGAGGGTATTTTTATCACACTATTATTACAAATTTTACTAGCACAATAAACAAGAAATAGAAGGTTTACATTAGGCGTTTTTTTAACTATATCTAAGCCAGTACTTGACTACAATCTTACCTGATGGTAAGTGGCGATGTAACCTAGGGTGATAAAACTTATTAGCTTAATAAAAACCTATTCACTCTTGCGTTAGATACCTACATTATAACCGGTCGGAAATGTTGACCCAGGAAGACAATTTCAGTCTGAGGCAATGCTGAAGGTGGAGGCAATGCGCTTCTTACGAGTGGCAGGGATATCTACGAGGTAGGGGTGATAGCTCGCCGTGCGCCTATAGTCCGACTGTGAAAGGGGGATGGAGGAATGAAATCGTGTAATTCCTTCGCACACTTTCCAAAATGTATCCTGTAGAATACTGAAAGGCTGGCTACCCTGCGCCTTTATCGCAATGTATGAATTAGGTCAGTATTGAATAAATGAACAGTTTTTTAGACTGTTTCTTTGCCGCGAACGCATAGACTACTGTTCACTGATAAACTAGTTTACAATGAACGACATGCGTTGTGAGATCGCATCAACGAGTGAGACCCGAACGCCGCCGAATATTCCCGATTTGTTCATGACGAACTAGTCGAAATTTAGACTAGTTTTATAAACTAGCTTATCGTTGACAATAAACGATCTCGTTGCGTCGGCTATAAAATTGTCAACGACCCGCCGCTAATATGGATGTATGGATGCAGCATACGGAAGACATCTGAAATCAATATTAGGAAGAGTCTCTGAATGAACAGCATTCATATCGAGATACTGACGAAAGCGCAACGACCAATCAAATTTGTCGATCGGTATAAAGTCGGGTTCGGGGTGCGGGTATATAGTAATAGTTCTAGGGCTGCATACCCTGCCGCACCTCGCACGCGGGCCCCATACACTAATGAAAACGATTCCCTCCTGCGGGCCGTATCGCGTAAATCAGTGTAAATGAGCCCTTACATAACTAGACATAGTTATACAAACGGGAAACAGAACCTACACACAGTTCCGGCTAAACTAACTGTGTCTAACCGATACCAGAATTTAGAATTGATGTAAGAAATTGTTTTAGCAGTCGTTTGTCTTCATCCGTTGTTACATCTCCTACAATATCAATAGACATTGTCAGTGCACAATCAATATAGAAAGAAAAAGAGAGAGGGTGAGAGAAAGAAAGAAAAAAAAGTTTATTTGATACAGCTAAAAATAAAGATACAGAAAAAAGAGAACAAAAAATAACTACCAAATGGGAACCCAGCTCAGCATGATGTCAGGCAGTATACCAGTACAGCTGATATTCTACTGGAGTCCTGGTCGTGTCGCTCAGACATCGAGCATACCACATATCCTCGTATTTAAATATGTACTGTGAAATGCAACCCTAAAATGTTTGAATGATGTGTGTGTGTGCTGTATATGTATAATTACAAAGCGTCTTACACTAGATAATGTATAAGAGTATGTAAAATATTTAGTATCTAATGTTGGGTTAAGATGAGAAAATGTGGGAAATGACGGGAAAAGTTAAGTATAGGAACAGGTGTAAGAAACTGGCTTAGAGAGTTTTGACATAATATACTATATGTAGTTCGATACAGCGTCTTTGGTTACAGGTACGTGATAGATGATCTCCGTTATCTACAGTCCAGGGAGCCGCATAAGTTCGCCTTTAAACTGACATGAGACAGTTTAATGGCCCTCTATATAAACATTATTGAGACGGTGAGCGGAGTCCACGTCGGAGAGTGTTATACAAGTGATTTTGTGTATAGTAATATTGTGAATAAGTCTATTATTTTCAAAAACAGCAATGTACCTTACTTAAAGCCACATGAGATATTTATGGGCCAGAATTCTACAAAATATAAAAAAAAAATATTTTCTCACTATTAAATATGAAACAAAAAAGAATTAGTTACATTTGAATCCTTTAAAGAAGATTTAAATCTCAAAATCTGCATTGTCTAACAGTGTGTTTATCAAATTCACCAATGTCCGTAGCAGCAAATCAGTGTGTGCCATTTTGTTTGTGCTAGTGCAACGGATAACGAAGTCCTGATTTATTTATATTTTATTTGGAAATTAAATGATTATTGACCAGTTCATTTGGAAGTATAATTACAATGGAGAGTTTATTCTCAAGTTGCTAAAGAGGAAGCACGAAAACGCGGCGTAGTCTCTGAAACTGGAAAATAAATTAAGCTAAACAAGAGCAATGAGTATAGTATAAATATTATAGTTTTTGTTGCTCGTTAATTATATCGTTTAAAAGGTTTGATTATTAATGTTTATTTATCAGAAAATACGATTTTGTCTGGGTTAACAACGATGCGTCTACCTATTTATGTTTTATATTCTATTGAAAATAATGTATAATAATGTCTGTCAATTAAAAATTTGTTTAAAGTATAATAGTTTTTTTTAAAGTTACTTTCACTTGGATAAATTAAAAATATAAAAAATATCTACGGACAAAGTCATTACATAACAAACCTACGCTACAGTGTATTAAACTTTCTATTTTGAAATAAACGAATGGGTGAATGTTAACGTGTTTCCGACAGGTTATAGCTATTTACTTAACAAAGAGTCACCTGCACGTTACCTGCATCCAAATAACATCATACATAGTACTGTGATGTTAAGTTGTCAAATACACAGTTACTATTAGCATTAACATAATAAATGTCTTTGAATAATGTTTTATTATTTTATTATGTCTGCTGCAGATATATTCGCACTGCTAAAGATTCACCCATAAACCCGACATGTTCACACCAAGACCGAAAACTGCAATGCACAGGAAATATAATGAATGATTTACAGAGATTTAGTTCTTTTTACTCGATAACTGATAAAATAAAACAGAATACATTCTTGATAAAACTTAATATCTCGGGCGTTAAAAAGTTATGGCGAATATGGCGCTCACGCATGCGTACGTGTTCGTGCGTACGTGTATGCGTGTGCGCGAGTGTGTGTGCGTGTATGTGCGAGTGCGTGCGTGTGTGTGTGTGTGTGTTTGAGAGAGACAGGAATATTCTAAACAAAACAGCATAGTTACAGATTAATGAGTATAGTACTAAAGTAAGCATAGTACTTTCCTGGTGTAGGTACTTGCTGTCTTTTTTGCCTCAGGAACGTTCCGAAACGCATTCAATATCGACCTTGAAGTTTTATTCTCATTGATCTTCCATCTCAAAAAAGTTTCACATCGAAAATATCAATTAAATAAAAAAGTTGTTCGGGCGGTTATATGTTAATAGTCTCTACTTCTTCATTGCACCCTACAGTGTAAATTGCGTAGCGTAAATATTTATATTCAGCTTGTAATTGTGTAACCTAATTCATAAAAATAAAGTTACGAACTGGAAGACTGAAATTTTTATTAAACAATTTTCTACACGAACAATTTCCGAACAGAGCACCGAAACATTACAATCATAAGACGAGACCGATATTCAGCCTTCGAGTATTAGCTTCTTCCATTGCTCTCCGCAATTAATGCCCATTTTGTGTTTCTTTAGCCAGGCTAAACCTTTTGCACCTTTTGTACATTTTGACCCTTTGCTAATAAACTGTGTCGCACCCACAGGCTCCCTCTGAGTTTTGTAATAATAAGGACCTTCTGATTGGTGATATCGTCGCTCAAATTTTTTTTCATCAGAGTCTAACATAGTTCTGGCTTCATAATCGTGACAGTAAACGGATTGTTTTAGAGACGGATTCGGAAGTGGCATGTTTTTCAATACAGGTCGTTCAGAAGAATACTGCGCGTTCCGTTTATCAGATATCAAGTTCTGATTCCAATGTCTTCTGTATTCTTGCTCTAAGTATGGTGATCTGAATCTTTCAGGGCTCCTTTCTCTGTAAAATTGTTTAGAATTGGAGATCTTAGAGTGAGTTTTAATCTTCGGTAAATTAGTGGCTAGTTTTTTGAATCTTGGTTGTTCTATCTTTTGGCTGTATATCGTTTGGTACTCATCAGAGTCACTCTCATATTCAGTGTTAGTTTCAAATTTGGTAGTTTCGTTTTTGGCTGTTTCTTTAGACCTGAACACTGATTTAAACTTGTTGAATAGACTCATTTTTTCCTTTTTCTGTAATTTTAAAATTGTTGTTGTATGTAGATAGAGATTATGTTTAAAATAATACAACCTTGTTTGACGGTAAGGTTCACATATAAAATTAAAAATTTAGTGTATAAAAATACTAAGAATCTTATAAGTACAAAGGATAGAAAATATGTGTATGGATAAAATGCGACATGGAGACATCATTTCTCCAAAACTGTTCGTGATTGCGTTGAATATGTCTTTAAGTTACTGAATTGAAACAATCATGGCAAAAAATGGCGAGTAAATGTCTAATTTTCAGTTTACCGACTATATAGTGCTTATTGTAGAATCACTGACAGACAGCAAAATGATTGACGTCTTTAATAAAATTTTTCAATAGACTATGATCATGATAAATGCTTATCTTCTGCCTTACTCAATAGTCTTAGCCCTCTTCTAAAACTTGTGCCGGATTAGTTGGAACAAGTTTAGTAAGGTAGATTCAACTCAATAAATAAGTATTACGTTATTTTTATTATAGGGGAAATGATACAGAAATAAAAGCTGCTCCAAAAAAAGCTTCTGCTGCTATATTACAGAAAAGAAATACATTTCAGACAGTCTTACTGAATCCAACTCGACTGGCGCACGTTCGGGAAGTTACTTAACGTCTGGTACAAAATACCGGAATGCTTATGACTATCTCTGTCTACAGATCTGAGATATGGTTATTGATTATAAGGTGAGACTGACACTGAGACGAAGCTCCACATAAGAAAATTTAAGGTCACTCAGCAAGCAATGAGTAGAGCTATGTTTTGAAGTTTTCTGCGTGATATAGGTAATCCGAAATAAAGAGATTTGCAGAAAAACTAGAGTTACCGATATAGTACAATGGGTTGCAAAGGTGAAGTGGTAGTGGGTGGAACGCACAACTCGCAGAATCAACGAATGTTTGGGCCTTATAATGTCGGAATTGCAACCCAGAATTGAAAACTGTGGTATGAGTTAGGTTTACAACTAGGTGGAACATTGACCTAATAAAGGTCGGTCACAGTCAGGCTGCTCATAGCCGTTCCGCATCGGTGCTCACTGGAGAAGTCTCGACCGATATGATTATGAAGCCGTACCTGTGTTCGATTTGCTTTTGCTGGTATGTAAGTAACTTCGTTATCAACGTCACTAATATCGGATTCACTGCTTATATCATCAGGAGTTCTGATTTCTAGAACGGTACTGACAGATATATTATCTTGACTGTTATCAATATACGTATCATTGTTTCCTATCTTTTCTGTATCCGTACTTGCTTCTTGTGATTTTGTGGTTCTTGAAATAGATACAGTTTTACTTAGAGTATTTTGCTCTGAAACATCAGTCTTCTTTTTCTCCTCCATTAAAATATTTGATACTGGACGCATCACGTCTTTATTTTCTTCTATTTCTGGTTTTTGTGTTGGCTTCTCTTCAACAATATCGTAGAATGATTTTATACTATCACATTCACTGAAGGACGTGCCCTTAATTGGTGTATTAACATTTGAAGTCATAGTTTTATATATTTCCTTAATCAATTTCTCGGTTTCTGTACTTCGTTTCTCTTTTACATCTTCTGTGTTGGTAGAAGTAGTGGTTGCCTGTTTATTATTTTTTCTATAAGTGTTGCTTCGATAACAGGTGTTGCATAGTTGGTGACGCGGTTGTATGATTAGAGGAAAATTCTGTAAGCATTTCAAAGTAGCCTGAGGATAACGAACCTGACTATTATTTACATTACTATTAATTTGTTGTGACATCGATCCTATGTAAGGATTCAAATTATAAGGACTGTACGTAAAACTATTCAAGAATGTGGAGGCCTGCAAATTACACTGTGATGCTTCTTTTTGGACAATGGCATCTTTTTTAGGCTTACATTCTGAAGGGGTTTTTAAATTTAAATTGTTGTTAGTTTTGATTTCTGTGAGCACAGACTGAAGGATACTTTTAATTTGATTCAATGTTGCCTCCGTTTTTCCGTCTACTTTCTTTACTTCAGTGTTACTCGTTAGAGTCTGACAATCATTATTGTTAAACGATGTTGTTAAACATTCGGCATTTTTACGCATAGGTTCGGTAATTTGCATAGCTTTGGTGGATTTATATTTATTTCGTTTCGGTTTCGGCATTACTAAAATTTTCAAAGGTTTCGTATTATATAATCTCTTCGAGTAAACGTTTCCTAATTCGACACAACAGCTTTTTGAAGATATAATATCCATTTGTTGATCAATTTTAACTACTTCCCTTTGTTTTGCATTTGTTTTCTCAGTTAAATCATTTCGTCTTTTCAAGAGCCTAGGGATATTTTTTATATAGTTATTATTTGAACTTTCAGTATGATAGTTTACAGTATATGGACGTAATCGTGGTAATGTGTGAATTTGTTCGGGATGGCACATTATGCCTATCTCTGGTTTATGTTCTTTTTTGACGGAGATTTCAAAATCATTTTTAATATTTACAGGTTTCTCTTTTACTGGGATTAAATCGTAAAGGCTTGAATCGTAATAAGCATTATTAGCATCTGAAATATTGAAATGCATTGGCAAATCGTTAAATACTTGATTAGTCCGTTGATTGTCAATATTATGAAATGTCCCTTGACAACATGAGTAGATATCAGATTCACAATGGCAAAGTTTGTTGCGACTCTGCGGACCATCCTTACAAACTGGAGAAGAAATTCCACTTAAGTCAGAGATATTAGTTCCAAGTTCTTTTGGCATATACTGTTTATGAATCATATCTATTAAATACGATCTTGGAACCGTAGTATTCGTGTTTAATTCCATATCATCTAAAATATTCAATTTGTCAGTTCCGTTGAATGGACTTGTATTCGTTTGAGCGTAATAAATAAAATGAGTCTTCACCTTTTTATTCTTTGGAAGTTTCTTCTTCTTCCTGAAAAAGTTTCTCTGTTCCTCTTTCTGTGGTTCGCAAATTATCATAGGCCGTCTTTCAATATTGTATGACTTCTGTCTAGTACTAGATGTTAAAGAGCTACAAAAGCAACTGCCGTCGTTCAGACTACTTGACTTGTTTTTTAGAGATTGTCGTATTATTTCATTTGTGGCTTTTACAGTTTCACAATTGTTCGGCTCTGAGTCTAGCTGACAGTTGACGCCGGTGTTCGAAACTGTTACATATTTAGTGCTGCAGAGGGCTGTAGCGACCGATGTGCAGTTTTCATTATTTTGGTTGATTTTTGCCTCCTTCAATTCTTTCTCTAAGTCAATTATTTTCTGTTGTAAATCTGATACATCTATTGGAATGCAAGATATTATTTTAACTTCAGTCTGTGACGGCGTGTTACCTAAAATAGAAATTATAATGAGTTTGTTTCGACTCAGACAACTAGAACTTAAAATCACTATTTATTTATCATTATAAAATTAATTTCACTGCCTATTTTCTTTAAGAGAGAGATGTGATGCCTCTCCATTGCTCTTCAACCTTTATGTGGACAGCTCTCCGTCGAATTTGATATAAATGAGGTGTGGACTAAGTATAGATGATTTACATTTCAAATGTCTCTTTTACGCCTTAACTTGAAAAAATATTAATGACATGAAAAATATATGTACTGGCAGAAATGGCGCGGATTCGCAGCCGATTGTCATTATGTAAAATAGAAGAAGAAGAATCTATGACTTGAAATTTTCGCGCCAACCCAACCAACCCATCACATTTAAATTTCGTTTTAGTGTTTTATATTGATTTATTTTGATGTTTGATATATAAATATGGTGTTCTTCTGTTTACCAATCGTCAACAATTATGAAGGGTATTGAAATAAAATTGTAACTGAAAATATAATGTTAAATGAATAGCAGCTATATTTTTTTCAAAGCAATATGCGTGTAGATTTTTTCGCCTAATTAATGTGGTATTCGTCAGATTGACGTCAAAAATCCCAAGCAATAAAAGTGAGGCACGCATCTGATATCGACTTTGTTGTTGAGGAAATAATTTATAATTAAAAAAAAATTATAACTCGACTCTGGAAGAAATGGCGTGAATTTACAACAAATTGCGCCTATGAAATATATGAAAAATAGAAGAAGAATCTATGACTTTATGGTGAAGATAGTGAAATAAATGAACTAAAGTGCACTTACCCAAATTAAAAGCGACTCTTCTTAGAAAATTTTCAATACCCTTGAATCTTTGCTTGCAATGCGCTGATAAATCCTCGGTGCTCATATTGCCAGAGTTCTGTGAATCCAACGAGCTAAGGCATGTATATAATTTATGTATGTGTACATACATAAAATCACGCCTTTTTCCCGTTGGGGTAGGCAGAGACCACTTCTTTTCACTTGTTACGAACCTGACATACATCTTTCGCTTCTTCTACATTTACTAACGCTTTCATACAAGCTCGTCGGTTCCGGGTACTCCTAACCTGGCCTTTCTTCAACACGACTTCGCTATGATCGAGACACGTTCGCTTGGGTGGACCCCTACCGATTTGCCCATTCAGTCTCGTCTTATAAGACGAGACTGAATGGGCAACATTCGGACACATAGAGAGGATGGATGAAAGAAGATTGACGAAGCAGATTTATAAATCTGCTTCGTCAATCTTCTTTCATCCATCCTCTTTATGTGTCCGAACTATCTAAGCGCCATGTACCTATGTATTGGTATTATATGTATATATCTATGCATATAATTGATTTCATATTATTAGTTCACCCCGTCAAATGATAATTTTATTTTTTTTCTGTGCAATGTTTGCAAGAGATCACTTTTAGTGTTAAGGCCATCCATTGTACTGTCATTGTAATATTATATCTTGGTATGTCAGTACTTTAGTATTATCTATCTAATATCTAAGGCATGGTTTATACATACATACATACACTCACGCCAATATCCCATAAGAGTAGGCAGAGACCACAGTATATACTACATACATACAGTAACGCCTCTTTTCCATTGGGGTAAGCAGAGACCACTTTTTTTCACCTGCTACGATCGTCCAATATAGCAAAGTGGATATCCGCAGCCCACTTTTCGCCCCCGTGGGCAACGAGACATGTCGGGTGGCGAACCACGACGCCGCGATTTTATGAGGTTCAAAAGTGATTCAGAAGTTCCTCATTATGTACCCACGGTTTGGTGGAGAGGAAATGAAAAAGGATGAGGTAGGAAAGGTTTATTGAACAAGAAATATGGAATTTAGGAAAAGGACTATACGATATAGGATACTATTATCTCGGAAGGAGTAAGAAGAGACAGTAGTAGCTCGGGGAGCCGGGGTTGCTTACCCGTATACTTAAGTCTATTTGCCGGACAGGCTAAAAGACTAAGTATCCCCTGACCTAAGGCATGGTTTATGGCGTCAGACTTATTCAATGTCCATGAAAAACTTCAGGATTTGAAAATAAATACGAATGTCTGGTAAGTCCAGGGAACCGGGGAGATCTAAGTTCAGGTTGGACGGAGTTGATAAAGACGCAGACGGTAGGAGTCAACAACTGGAAGTGCGTCTCATAGGTACTATTGGAAGAAGATACTTGACCAGGCCAAGGACCAGAAATAGCTGAAGCGCTAATGATGATGATAATTAAGCATGCTTTGTGGTACACTACTGTCAACAGATTTATGGAGATTATTGAAGGCAAATTGCGTAGAATTAAACTTTCATTTTACATACCTTATAAATATGTATTCTAGTTTTGGGCTTGTATTATTTTATGTGAAAACAAATAATTTCATCTTGAGTAGGTTCCAGATCTAGTTAATTAATGTGAAATTAAAGATAAAATAACCACATTTGACTGTATAGACGATGGTTGTTAATTTGACATTGATCCTTCAAAATATGTTATTAATTTTCTTTTATACATTATGGTTTAGAACAGCTAGTAACAGCCAGAGGTGTACTTTGTTTGATAAAAAGGAGGTAATTTGTTGGCAAGAGTAATTTTACTTCCTCTCAAATTGCATTCGACTAGATAATTAGGCAAGACAGGTTACGTTTATGTATCAATGGACGAAGACCTGGACCTGACCGTCCATCCAAAGCAAAATAGCGATTGCCTGAAAGGACGGCGCCATATGTGGCTCATGTCGTCAAGAAAACTTCGAGTCTAATGTTCCCCTGAGCAGTGCTTGAAAGGGCGAGGCACAGAGGGACATCGCTGAAGGTACAGGTTGAGACAAAGTTACACGTCCATCTGCTCCATTCAGGGCCGGATTTTCCAATAAGCTAACTAGACTTCAGCCTACAGCCTCAAGATCAAGAGGGCCCTACATTCATATTGTTAGCAAAATTAAAATTACACTATTTAAAAACAGAAAATAAGGAGAAATTCTACGCATATGATTAATAAACAAACATAAAAATGTAATTCACAAATTTAAAAATGAGAGGTGAAAGGGCCTCATAAGTGGAATAGCCCGGGGCCTCTTTTCATTTAAATGCGGCACTGGTTCCACTCCGGAAAGTCAAGAGTCTGATACGCTCTGCTCCATGCAGTCGTCTTTTGTAGGATTTGATCCTTGTAAAATTCAACGACTACACCCGTTCTAATATTTAGTTTAGATTCTTGTTTTGCGCTAGTCCCATAAAACTGAGCTATTGATTCATACAAAAAGTAACATACATTGACAGATCGTTAAACCTTTTCATGTAAGTCTATTTTGTATCCTATATTTATTTATTTTGTATTTGTATATGCCTGAAAACTAAGGTGTATAATCAATGTATGTTACCAGTGATGACTTACGGCTCTGAGACGTGGTGCTTCACAAAAGGACTTTTTCAAAGGCTCAATGTTACGCAGCGAGCTATGGAGAGGGCTATGCTTGGTATTTCTTTACGAGATCGAGTCAATAATGAGGAGATCCGTAGAAGAACCAAAGTCGCTGACATAGCCTGTAGGATAAGCAAGCTGAAGTGGCAATG